>PVHT021183566.1:0-84601 GCA_004024745.2 Catagonus wagneri
GGGAGGGGGAGAGCGGCAAGGGAGGGGAGCGGAGCGTGGAGCCGCGCGGGCGGGGGCGGCAAGGCGTTTAAGGCGGGGAGGGGTAAACGGGGGTGTTCAAGGGGGTGGACTACGGGGCGGGGGCGGGGCCGGGCGCCCCTGGAGGGCGGTGGCCGCGGGGCGCCCGGAGCCCGCCCGCCCCTCCGCCCGTCCCTCCGCCCAGCACCCCTCCCGCCCCGGGGCTCCAGCCCGGACTGCGGCCGCCGCCTCCTCGTCTTCCCCGAGGGTTCGGCGTCCGTCTCCGCAGCTCGGCCGGGGACGTGGGAAGGCGGGAGCCTGGGCCGAGAAGGACGCGCTCCGGGCCCGGTGCTGGACCTGCAGCCGGAGACGCAGCCCAGCGACGGGACGCCTGTTTTCCCGGTCTCGGAGCCCCTTTCCGGGTCTACTGGGCCTCGGGGATCCTCTGCGCGTCCGCACAGGGTGGAGACGGGGCCCTGGCGCAGGAAGACGTACGCGGCGCCCAGACAGGAAGCTCCTCGCGCTTCCTGGAGAGTTGGCTCGGCGGGGTGCGTCGCCGGGGAGGGAGGGACGGGCCGTGGGGCGACCGGCCGGGCGGGAAGTGGCTTTTGGGGGTCCCCTCGCCAACGGTGGGCCCCCGAGGCTGCCCTCGGAGCGCCGCCAGGTACGTGTTTTTTCTTTTTTCCCGCGCGCCCACAACGCGCTCCGGGTAGGTAAAGAATAAAAACCCGGCTGGTGTGTAAGAGCCTTTCGCTGCAAACGTGTCTTTCTGCGGGCTCAGGGAGGGGTGGACCCCAGCCCAGGAGGTGCCGGCGGCCTCGGCCGGAGGACCGTTCTCCACTCCGCCTGCAGGCTCGGAGCGCCTGCCCCTTTGGAAAAACCTTGTCACTTTTCTCCAGGTTCCGGTGAATTCGCCGGGGAGACCGTGCGCCCTTCCTCGGCCCCGGAGCCGGGGCGGTGGGGTTTTCTTTGTTCGTGCAGGCTCTCTCCCAGCCCTACCCGCTGGAACCCGGGGGTTTCCGAGCGGGGACGCCCAGTTCTAAGGGACGATCGGAGCAAACTCAGGAGGGGGAGACCCGACCTTGGTCCCCCGCTGGGCGGGCGGGCAGCGCCCCTTGTCTTGTGGTCAGCCCCACGACCCCCTGGACCTGCCAGCTGGGGGAGGCCGGTGGGCTTTGTTGTGGGGGTGGTTTCGGAGGCCCGGTGGCCGGCCTGGGGCGGACTCTTCCCCTCCCCCAAGGCCTCGTCAAACAAAAGAAGTCCTCGGAGGACAGTTTCCCCGGGAGAACTCTGCTGGATGTGAACCCGTAGTTCCCTCGCCCGCCCCGGTTCTGAGGTTGGGACAGTCTCCACAACAAAGGGCAAGGCTGGAGGGCGCGCTTTTAGTTAAGGGAGCCTGAAAGAAGGCGCGCATTCACCTCCTCCCCCGTTTTCTTACCTGATTCCCGGGACTCTAGACGGTGTTTGGATCGGGGCTGTTTTTCTCGGGAGACTGACTCGGGAAAGGAAGAGTCGGGACAGGCGGAAAATCGGCGGTTCGGTCTGCCGTCTTTGCCACTTTGAGGAAGACTGAAACTTAGGGATTTGACGGTTAAAGGGAAGGGGGTGACTTTGTGTCATTTCTACTAGCCCCGCCACCGTGCCGCCATAAAGTTAGAGCGAAGGGCCGCGATGAAAAGGGACAGAATGGGCTGGGGTTCGAATGGGGCGCGCTGCAAAAAAATAAAAAAATACCTCGCCTCCCAGGCCCACGCACACCTCGATTTCTCATTGGAGTTGGGGTTGGAAAGAAAAGGAGTCAAGCCCCCGATCTGGGGTCTGTACGGATACCCAGGAGTCCTGGTCACCCGGCTGGGGAGCGAGGGGCCCTGAGGGCGGGAAAAGGCACAGTTTCAATTTCTCAGAGGTTGGCGGTGTCCCTGCTCGTTCGGCGGTGGCGCTCCTGGCGCAGACCCGCATCCACCAAAGCCCCCAACCTTACTTCTCAAAATAAAACTCAACAAGCCGTAAAAGGCTCCCGATTCCAGTGGAAAAGACGCCGAAGATTTATGACCCCTCAAATTCCCCACACTCTAATTATCCCTGTTTTTAGTTGACTTATGGATGGTGACCACTAAAATCATTTTCCATTCTGGGATTTTTTTTTTTTTAACGTGAAAAATGCAAGCTTTGCACTTTCTTTCCCGCTTGGGCGGGCCTTTTCCGTGGGAGAGAAAATTCCGGATGCGTCCGCCCTTCAGCCCCTCATTTGCGATTTAGGGCAAGTATTTTTCTTCTCTCTCCCACTGCCGAGGGGTGAGCTCGATGCGGTGGGGACCATCCAGGTACCCGCTCCCACCTGGGGCTGAGCCCAGCTGGAGTGCAAGTCCCCTCGAGATCCCAGCGCGTCTGGCACCCTCGCCCTCCTGGGGGCCCACACGGGGCGGGAGCTTGGGGCGATGAGGGACCTCCACTGCCCTGGGGTGTGGGGGGACCTCGGCCCAACCCCTCCTCACTGCCTGGCGGCCCCATCCCCCATCTTCCTTCCTTTGTTCGCCTCTCCGGACACTGAGTTGAAAGTGGCAGGAAAAAAATAATTAGATGGAAATCAAAGATTAGACAGGGTGCGCTGGCGGCCTCGGCAAGGCCTGGCTGACACTCCACCGGCGCCTCATAAATCTTCGCGAGCCTGACAAAAGCCGCGTCCTGGGTTACCTGGGAATTTGGGGACTTAGCCTCCAAGCCCGGCACACCTTTTCGGGAGCCAGAGCGCAGAGTCCTGTCCTTGGGGCCTGGATTTCTGGCCCGGGCTCCCGGCCCAGGCCTGGGGTCAGTTAATTCTCAGAAATGGACGAAGGTGTCCTGGAGGAAGGGGTGGTCTGGCCAGTGAGTGACGGAGGCCCCGGACCCCCATCAGGAGGAGGGCAGCAAATGCCTCCACCCAGTTTGCTAACGAAACATTCCGAGGGTGCTGCAGTTCCCTGTCCACGCTGCCTTGGGTGGGGGCGTATTAACCCCTCACTGGTGACTCCTTTGTCTGCCTGGCCCCTGCCAGGACCAGCGGCCCCGTCTGAGGACTGGGCGCCAAAGCCCAGAGCCAGGCGCGTTTCCGAGGAGGACCCCTTCTCTGGCTCAGGTGTGCAGTGGGGAGGTGCAGCTCAGCTGCTGGCTCTCTGCCCAGGGGGTCCGAGGCCTCGGGGCCCACGTACGGTCCACCCGGGAGCTCCTGCTGCCATCGCCGCAGACCAGCTCGAGCTGGAGGAAAAGTGAAAGGAGTCTGGGCCCGTTGAGATTGTTTTAAAAACTCAGCTTCATTGGGAAAATAATAACTACAGGTCCCAACGCAGAGAAGAGGGGTGTTCTGGTGGGGGTGGGGCGGGGGCAGGGGCCTCTTTTAAAAATTAGACCCCCTTGTTGTGGCGGTTGTTTCTGACCTGTTCAAAGAAATGTTGCCACGTTTCATTTCTGTTGCCATGAGATGTGGAGAGGGTCGCCCAGCATTTTGAAGTAATTTGATGAGGCTTCAAGTAGCAAAGCCCGAAAGGGAGGCTGGCGGCTCAGGTGTAGTTTCTTTATAACCTGAATTTACAGTGAAAGCATTCTCCTTTACGGATATAATAGATTAGATTTCACAACTTAATTCACCGGAATGGCTCTGTTTAAGGGCGCTCCAGCTGATTTTATTACGCCAGGCCAAATTGGATGTTTGTGGTCTTAACGAAAAGCGATTGTGACATAAAATATATAATTTTTAAAGTTAAAAAAACAGCCAGGTTCGACCCTGTCCCCTCCTCTCTCCCTCCTTCCTCCGGGTCCCCAGTTTGGGAGATTATTTGTTGATTTCTTTAGGAGAGACAGGAACTCACGCCCTGGAGCGGGTGGTCTCAGAGGAGCCGTCTGTCCGGCCGGGCTAGGCGGACGGCTGCGCGCAGTGCCGAGCCTCATCTTCCAGGCTCGTTTCTAAGCTCCAGTGGGTTTCGCCCGCAGCCAGTGGCGCGCGTGGGGTGCCACTTCCAGGAGAAGGCGTGGGACCCCGATCCTCATGGTCCTCGTTAAAGTCAAAATGCCTAGCCAGGCTTCGAGTCCCACGGGCCTCGGAGCACCCATGGGGGCCTTGGCCTCTGCTCCACCCCCCACCCCCACAGGACAGCGCCCCGGACAGCACGGCGACACTGGGAATGCAGTGGGCTCCTCGCGCTACTTTGTGCAGGACAACTGCGCTCCCGCTGGGCCCTGGGCCTGCTCCGCTCCCGCCTGGACCTTGAGTCTGGCTCCGGTGGTGGCCGCAGGAGCTGGCTCCAGGACCCCGCCTTGTCCCCCAGCCCACACCCGTGGGGGGAGGCCATCACCTGCAGAGCTGTGCAGAGCTGTCCGGGGCCACCCCCCGCCCGCCCCCCGCCTGCCCCCCCCCTCCCGCCTCTGAGAGGCCCCCGGAGGCCACCTTCCCCGCGCCCGCCTAGTGGTTGACAGTCCCTCCCGGCGGCGGCGGCGGAGACAGGCGCGGCCGCTGGGCCAGCAGAGGACCGAGGGGGGATGGGGCTTTGTGGCCCTGGCCGGCCTGGCCCGTTCTGCTGTCACCTCTGATTAAGGTTGGGCTCTGGTCTCCTGACCGCGAAACCCTCCTCGCGCCCTCTCCTCCCTCCCCCACTTGGTGGGTGGCTTGTGGCGGGAGATTTAGCCCCCAGCGCCTCCCCAAGGGTGGCCGGGCAGGCGGTGGGTCTCCGTCTCCCAGGTGACGGGGGAGCCAGGCCCGAGCCCGGATCCTCCGGGGCCGGAGGGACCGCCACGGGCTCCACGTGGCGCTGCGAACCCGGCGCCCGCGCTGGAGGACAGGCTGCGTGTCGGTGTGGGGCTGGCGGGCTGCGGGTGCGCGCCTTAAATTAAATCTCCGCAGCACCTGACCTTGTTTTTTCCTCGGGCAGCAGCAGCAGCTGTTTTTTCCAGAATTCCTACTGCTGGGGGAGGGGCATTATTATTATTATTTTTGGTTGTCACAACCTCCTGGTCTCGGAAAGCGCAACAATAGCCCGCAGATTTCGGGGCCCTCCCTCCACGGCTTTCTCCTGGGCCGCCTCCGCCCTCGTGCTGCGGCGGGGCCTCTTGGGGTCCTGTCCCTGCTCCCATCACCCCTGGAAGGGGTCTCAGCTCTGACCTGGGAAGGAGTCGCCGCCAGCATCAGTGGGGGTGGGGCGAGAGGTAGCCCCCCCCTCCCGTGTCGCTTCCCCTGGAATCCTTTGGGGGTCAGCTCTAGACCAGAGGCCGTTAAAGATTAATGGGCCTGGGCCCTGGGGGATGGGGCAGTCAACCCCTGTGGGTCCCTGCATTCTCTCTGTTGGGCACCCAGGGGTGGTCCCTAAAGCTGCTGAACAGTGGCTCCGATTGGCAGCAGTTATGGGCCCACCTTTCGGGGTGGAGGGGTTGCTGGGGGGGGCGCGGTCAGGGGATTCTGGTTGCTGACCGCACACGTGACCGGCTTCTAGCTTCACCCTGGCGACTCCCGTTGCAGTAGCCTGGGAAGAGGAGGGGACTCTGGCCCCCCTGGCCCCTTCCCCGGGGTGCAGGAAGCCCAGCAAGGTGGCCGTGGCCGTGCACAGGAGGGGCCGGGGAAAGCCAGGCCGGCCAGCTGGGCTCCCAGTGCGCGGCTGGTCTGGGCCTCATCAGGCCAGTCATCCTGTTCTCTGCCGCTGGAGCAGTGGGGATGTGTCGCATGCCCGCGGTGGGAAGGGGGCGGGGCGCCCGGGGGGCCCCTTCCTGTCCAGCAGGCCCCTTGCTCGGGGGGGGGGGGGGGGGGCAGGGGCTCCCCACGTAGCCTCCAAGGCCCTCCCTGGACCCCTCGTCCTGCCGTAAATTTATTTACACTTGTGTTATGCCAGGCGTGTGGCTGTGAGCACGGGTCCCCCGCCTGCCCTGCGTGGACGCCAGGACCTGAACTTTACTCTCCAGGCAATTAAGGTGGCGGGGACTACACTTTGTTAATGGTTGTTATGCAATAAAAACAATCAGACGGCCCTTAGTTTGCGATTTAAAAATGCAATTTATTTTAATTTATGCTTCTAAGCATTTCTGGGGTTTGATGGGGGGCGGCCAGGGTGCTATGGAGGGGGGCTCGGGCCGCAGCCCCTCCGTTTGGGGGGCGGAGAGTGGCCAAGATGAAATGGGACCCGGAGCAGCAGGAAATGCAGAGAGAACCGAGGGAGCGGGCGGTGGCCTAGGCTGGGAGGTGGACATTCTGGGCTGCCTTTTAAAGAGCGGTGAAAAGTCAGTCTGAGGCCTTGTCCTTCTGTCCCCGACGGCTGCAGAGGGGACTGGAGCGGGATGCCCAGAAGCCTGCGGGCAGGACTGTCTCCTGGGGGCCCGGGACCCTGGGCACAGCTGCTCCCCCAGCCCACCACGCGGGCAGCCAGGCAGGCTCCTCGGGTCCGGCAGCCCGCCCGTGGCCTTGGGAGACTCCCGGCCCAGGCTCCGTCCGCCTTCTCCCAGCCTCGTGTGGGGATCGGGTGTCGGTCTCTGCAGCCTCTGGAGGGTCCAGCTGTCCCGTCCCAGCGCCATGCGCTGAACCAGGACACCGTACGCACTGCCGAGGCCTGGGGGCCCACACAGCCTCTGCAGGTGTGTCCCTCTGGTTCCCCCTGCGCCCTCCCCCGGCCCACAGACGGACCTCGGGGCTTGGAGAGCCCCGATCGTGGCAGCAGCATTCCCAGCCCCGCCGCAGCCGCAGCCGCAGCCCACGAGGCGGGCACGCCTGCGGGATAGTTTGGAATCCAGCCTCGAAGGTGGAGGGGCCTGGTTTCACCCACGAAAAGGCAAAGGAAGATCCTGAAGGACCAGGGCTGGGGACTGCAACACTCGAAAGCCTGAAGGGCACACCAGTCCTGGTGGTCAAGGGAGGCCTGGCCACCAGCTCCTGCTGTTCAGACCCAGTGTTAGACCGTCAACTTTGTCGGCCACTAGTGGACACTGTCCGAGCCCACTCCCTGCCCAGCTCGCCCCGTGACACACACACACAGACACAGACACACAGACACAGACACACGCACGCTCACGCATCGTGCAGCCTTGCGGCCCCCTCTTCTTGCTGCCACGGGCAGGTGGGGTTTGGGGAGCAGCCGTGGTTCCTCCTCGCCCCCCAAACTCCTAAGGAGGGTGGACTCCACACCTGACGCCCCCACACCCCCGCGAGGACTGTCCCGGCCTCTGCCCCCCTCTCCCTTTCATTCTGGGCACCTTGGCTTGCTGAGTTAATTGGCAAACTTTCCCAAAAGTCAACTTGACGGATGGAAATTAATAATTTTCCCGGCCATGCACGTGACTGCTACGCATGCCGGCTGGAAGGAGGGGGCCCGGGTGCCGGGGGGCCTGAAAACCATTAGCACGAACCTTATCCACCGGGGCTGTGGGTCCCTCACGCAATTTAAGGGTTTGGCACCCCAGTGCCGGGTGTGGCGACGGCAGGTGGAGGGAGCTTTGGGAGAGTCTGAGCCACCCCTGCACCCTCCACCCGGGTCCCTTGGGGTGTGGCCTTGCCCCACGGCGTCCTCTGGGTGCTTCCAGCTGGGGTCCCTTACACAGCAGAGGTGAGGGAAGGGGTGCCCTGGCCGCACGCTCAGAGACCTGCGGGGGGCAGTGGCCCTTGGGGCCTGGGAGGCGAGGCAGAGGGGGGCGGCTGTGGGAGCTGGTGGGGAACCAGGACCGCCTCCCGCCGACTCTGAGGCTCCTCTTTGGAGACAAGGGACCAGGGTACACAAGGCAGAGGGTGCCTCCTGCTTGGGGACTTTGCTCCCGGGACGCCTGTCCTGTGAAGGGGCACTGTCCCCCAACCTCCGGGCCTTGTCGTGTTGGGCCGGGCAGAGACAACGCTCAGGCAGACGGGCCCCTGCATCCCTGGGAGCAGCGAGGCCACAGTGCCCGACGGCCGGGTCCCCAGCGGCACTTCAGCACAGGCGGGGTGTTCTCAGGGCCCTGGGGAAAGCCCGTGCTGGAGCTGACCAGCAGGTACCCCGGGTGCTCTGAGTCCCACAGTCCAGCCACTGCCCCGGGGACCTGGACAGGCTGCAGGGTCAGTGATGGGAGCCGAGCAGGGCTGGGCGCTTCACCGGGCAACGGTCTGTTGAATGAATGCTGGACGGACAGTTGGACCCGTAATCTTTCGCTAGGCACAAAGGTGATGTCCGCGGCCCTTTCAGGGTCCACGCGGCCTGTCGGTGGCAGAGCCGACCTTGCTGGCTCCACCTGTAAATTTTCTTTGGAAAATCCCCAGGGAGACAGACATGGTTGGGGGAGGGGTGGGCGGGCTTCCTGGCCTCTTCCTTGCAGTGACGAAGCTCACACGGGACACGAGAAAGACCGTCTCCTTGACAAGGTCAGGGCCACGTAGGGGTCCCAGAGCGCAGCCCACCCCCCACCTGCCACCCACCCGAGCGGCTCGTGAAACGAGGCCAAAATGAAGCTGGAGGGGCTGGGATATGATCGGGGGAGGGGTGGTAAAGATTAGGGGGCGGCCCCTGGCCCGCTGCCCCCGCTCGATGGGGCTTCCCCACCCCCCTGGCCGGGAAAGACCCCTCCTTGGGCTTAGGGGGCGTCCACTGGCCCTCAGGCCAGGCCCGGGCACCCTACTTGGTCCCAAGGCCATGGGGACATGGGGCAGGAGGGAGAGGAGAAGGAAGCCGGCTCTGCGCCATCCACGCGCTTGCAGCCTTCGCACGTGAAAGATGCACACCAGAGGCACAGGGAGGTTTGTACACTAGCCCCAGGCCACACAGCAGGATTTGAACCAGGCCTGTCTGGCTGGGTTGCCTTTGTCCAAGACAGGACATATTGCACATTAATTAAAGTCGTCGTCCCAGCAGGGCACCTGATGGTCCCTCCCCAGCCCCCCTCGCCTGAGGCTGTGCCCGTGGCCGCGAGCCAGGCAGCTGACCCAGCTTCCCGGGCTAGGCAGCTTCTGCGGGCCAGGGGCTCCCACCTCACCACGCAGCGCTGGGGCCTGGAGGCGACTTGGGCCATGGGGGTGGGGGGTGGCCTCAGCCCGGGCCCTTTGCCTCCTTGAGACACTTCCCAGGAAAAGGATGCACAGATTCCGGTCCGGACTCTTCCTGGCTGCTCCGTCCCCAGCCTTTCCAGGAGCTGTGGCCTGAGCCCCACTTTGTCTGAGGATCAGCGGCCCTGCGGGCAGCGTGACGAGCTCCGCGGGCGCCCCACCCCCGGCTGCCAGCTGTCCAGGCCTCTGCTCCCCGCTGGCTCCCGAGCTAGCTCACAGATGAAGCCAAAGCTGCCACCTCGGGGAGCCCCGAGTCAACAAAAGGGACAGGGAGATGCGTGGATGGCTGGAGCCCCAAGTGGGAGCCCTGCCACCCAGGCCTGCAGGAGGCGGACAGCACCCACCGGAGCCCCCGCAGCCACAGGTGGGGGCCAGGCCCAGCAGTGGCCACGAGTCACTCCCTTCTCTGAGCCTCTGTTTCCTCCGGGTGGCTTACAGTGTCGCCTCTGCGACGCTCTCATGCAGGACGCTTAAGCTGAGTGCAGCCACGAGGGAAGAGTAAAGGAAACTCAGATTGAAGGACACTCTGTGGAGCCATGAGCCACACGCAGCTCAGCGTTTCCGTTGCAGAAGCGGCTCCCGTGCTGGTGTTTGCACTGCCCGCGGCACCCGCGCCGCGGGGCGCATGCGGGAGGGTCTGGTTGCTCAGATGCACCCGGAAGGAGCGCTTGCGTCTCCCCAGGACCCGTCTTTGTGTCCCAAGACCCAGAGAGGCTCCTGACCCTCCCTGGAAGGCGCCCATGGGTGGATGCCCACAGCCCGGCCCTGAGCAGGGGCACACGCTCCCACGGGAGGCACCGGAGGGTCCTGCCGGGGTCAAGTGTGTGACCGCCACGTGCACAGGGCATCTCAGGCTGGCCAGGCCCAGGGTGCAGAGGAAGAACCAGGCCTGTCAGGCTGAGGGGTCCGGGAGACTCCCGTGAGGAGGGCGTGGTGCGCCGGGGCTGTGGTCTTTGCTCATTGGAGCCTGGGGGCTCCCTTCTGCCCCTTGGTCTCCCAGTCAGGCCGCAGATCCCCCAGCCGCCCCAGGGCTGCACAGCGGCCGGGCCTCCTTTGACTTGCACCCCCCTCTGCCCCAGCAGGTGGCCGTCGGACCTCCCGGGAGGCCAGGCTGGGGGCGGGCACAGGGCTCCGAGTCCAGCCTCCTGGCCGGGCTCAGTCGCACCCCGCAGCCCCCCTCTGCCTGAGGTCTGGACTCCAGGCGGGCTGTCTGCTCAGAGAGCCTTCCCGCTGCCCTTCTCCGCGCAGGGGGCCCTCAGAGCTCACACGCCCATCCCCGGCCCGCTCCAGGCTGCTGGCTGCCCCGGGCCCACCTGAGCACGTGGCCGTGGCTGACCCCACGGACCCTCTCCTCGGCCCCTTCCAGGTCGGGACCGCCCTCTTCTCCTCCGCTTGCTGTCCGTCCCCAGGCGCCCGTGCATCTGTGCGTCTGCGGCGGTCACTGGGCTCAAGGTGAGAAGCCCGGTTCTCTGAAGGTGATGGCTGGGCCTGGGGCCCGGGCCGCTTGCTGCAGATTCAGATGCCCCCCTGCACCTGCCGGGTGGGACCCCCGAGTCAGGGCTTTTGCAGCACTTGGTCTGGGCTGTGGGGAGACTAAACCTTCCCCCGTCTTCTGGGTCTCTCCTCCCTCCCCTTCGAGACTGCCGACACCGTGGACACCGTGTCCCGTGTCCCGTCACGACAGCCCAAAGAACAGGAGTGGGGGCCCCCAGCTGGAGGAGGGGCAGGCGGGGGGCTTGGCACCAGCAGCCGCTGGCCGGCCCCCACCCTGTTCCCCACAACGGCCCCCGCGTCTTATTTCTCAGTCCCCCCCCACGCCCCACCCGCGTGGTTCTCCCGGGGGGCTGTGCTCTTTGCTCGGCCAGGAGTCCATTCCGCGTCCTCCAATAGCGCCTCCTTTGTGAGGCTTCAGCTGGCTCCACGGCAGCCCCCGGGCTTCCTGTGCCGCTGCCGGCACCGGCCTCACCCCTCCCCACACACCCCAGGGCCAGCGTGGTACCCGAGACCAGAGGACAGAGGAGGGGCGCGGGGTCTCGGGCACCGGGCCTGCCCCGCCCCGGGTTCTCAGGCAGCTCCCGCAGGAGCGTCCTCGGTGGGCCAGTGAGCAGAACTCCAGGAACTCCGTTTTTTTTGTCTTTTTTTTCTGTCTTTTTAGGGCCGCACCTGCCGCATATGGAGGTTCCCAGGCAAGGGTCTCATTGGAGCTGTGGCCCCGGCCTACACCACAGCCACAGCATCACGGGATCCGAGCCGTGTCTGTGACCTACACCACAGCTCACAGCAACGCCGGATCCTTAACCCACTGAGCGAGGCTGGGGTTCGAACCTGCATCCTCACGGTTCGATAACCACTGCGCCACGACGGGAACTCCTCCAGGAAATCTAGGGTGGTCCCGGCCCCTCCACCAGGGAGGACTTGGAGGAGCTGAGACTCTGAGCGCCCTGATCCCAGCCCTGGCCCCTCTCTGGGGAGGTGAGGGCCGGAACACCGGGCTCTGAGATCCCGGCGAGAGTGACAGGTGGGGGGACAGGCAGCCGGTAGGTCTCGGGAGCCTTGAGGTCTCCGTAGAGGCTTGCTGAGTAGGTGACCCGACCAGAGACACCCACGGAGGCCCAGAGGGCCGAAGCAACTTGCCTGAGGCCTCACAGCAAGCACGTAGGGCCCCCGTTCATAGAGGCACCGCGTGGAGGACGGCCCGCAGCCTGGGTTCCAGGCCTGGGAGAGGCAGCTGCTGCGTCAGTGACAAGCCAGGCTCAGATGCCCTGGCCCCAGGCCTGTGTGGGCGTGGGAGGGAGTCTGCAGCCCGGGCCACACCTGTCCCGCCGCGGGCCCTGGGGTGGGGTTTCCCATCCGTGCTGGAGCCTGGTCAGGTTTCTCACTTCACCCCGAGGCAGGGCGCTGGGCAAACGGCCCCAGCCGGGCGGTGAGTCACTGCTGCCACCCAGCCTGCCAGCCTGCCTGCCGGGGCCGCTGCCAGACGGAGAACCTGCGGCAGGGGCCGGGCTGGGAGCACCCTCCCCGGGCCCCCGCCCAGCCCAGCGCTTCCCTCCCGCCCTGGCCTGACCTTCCACGGACCCTGCACCGTTGCTTACTCAACTGAGTTCTGAAATTTCACAGCTCCTTTTTTCCTCCCGATCTTGTCCCCAGCGCTAAGATCTGTGAAATCGCAGGCTTGATCTGTTGGTTTTGTTTTTTCTAACAGACACTGAAAGAAATCACGTGTTAAAAAGTTTGTGGGGGGAGTTCCCAGGTGGCTTAGTGGGTTCAGGATCTGGCGTTGTTACTGCTGTGGCGCGGGTTCGATCCCTGGCCTGGGAAACTCTGCATGCGGCTGATGCGCCAAAAAAAAAAAAAAGTTTGTGGGGACCCTGTGTGGATCAAGTCAGGCACAATCGCCTCCGGAAATACAGAGCTGGGAGGTGCTCCAGCTGCAGCTGAGATATCAGGGAGAGGGCTCTGCCCGGGGGCCGTGGCCTTGAGTCCAGTCCAGAGCCCCCAGTCCCACCTTCAGGCAGGCCTGGACCCCAGAAGCAGGTCTGCCAGGCAACCTGCGTGCCCTCTGCCCGGGACACAGCGCGCGAGGCCAGTGCACCCCAGGCAGGCTCCCAGTCAGCCCCGCAGCAGCCCCCACCTCCCTTGGGCCGCGCCCCTCCTCTCCCAGCCCCCGTGTTCCGGGTGCCTCCGCCCCCGCAGGTGAGGCCCCAGGGCCCTGAGAGCCCTGCGGCTGGGAGAGCCCCACGTGGCCGGGTGAGCAGCCTTGTACTGGCCCCCCACCCCTGGCCCGCCTGGGGCCACCGAGGCTGTTGGTCACTGGACCAAGAAAGGGTCACTGCAGCCCCTTAGGAAGCGCAAGAATGAAGCGGGAGGGCGCCCCCTACTGGAGAGAACCGGCACGGCGGGCAGCCCTGGCGCTTGACCCTGTGCAGGCAGGCGGGCTGGCGGAGGCCCGTGCCCTCTCTGCTCTCTACCTTGACCCCAGGGTCCCTCCAGATCTTCTTCCCTGGGGGCTGTGAGCTCAGCCGCTGGCCTGGGCCTTGGCGGGGACCTTACTGAGTCCTCACGACACACGGGGCTCCACGCCCAGAGCCTCTGAAAAGGTGGGTGCTGCTGTGTCCACCTTCGACAGACGAGGAAACCGAGGCCCCACGTGACAGGGACACCCGCCCAGGCCCTGCATCCCCGGAGGCAGCCTCCCAGGACGGGCCGCCGGGCCCCCGGCTTCCAGGCCCCTCGCCGACCTCATCCTCACAGCTTCCCCGCTGGTCCAGGGAAGAGAATGGACACAGAATTTCTTTCCGTAAAAGATCAAAATCTGGCTTGAAAAAGGACTGGGTGCCTCGTGGTTCCTTAAACAGAATCTCCTCAGACCCCGGCAATGTCACCTGCGGGTATTTTCTCCAGAGAGCTGGGAGCGCCGGCTCCGCCAGCCCTTTGCACCCCGTGTTCACAGCAGCCAGGACGCGGAAACAACCCAAATGTCCTCTGTCGGATGGAGGAGAAGCAGAGGTGCTCTGTCCACACACTGGGGTTCGACTGGGCCTTAAAAAGAAGGAAATTCTGGAGCTCCCGTCCTGGCTCAGTGGAAGCGGATCTGACTAGTGTCCATGTAGAGGCAGGTTCGATCCCTGGCCTCACTCAGTGGGGTGAGGATCCCGCGTTGCTGTGGCTGTGGTGCAGGCCGGCGGCTACAGCTCCTGTTAGACCCCTAGCCTGGGAACCTCCATATGCTGCGGGTGCGGCCCTAAAAGACAAAAATAAATAAATAAATAAATAAATAAAAAAGACATCATGCTCTGTGAAAGAATTCAGACAGAAAAGACAAATATCGGAGTTCCCTTCGTGGCTCAGTGGTTAACGAATCCGACTAAGAACCATGAGGTTGCGGGTTCGATCCCTGGTCTTGCTCAGTGGGTTCAGGATCTGGCGTTGCCGTGAGCTGTGATGTAGGTTGCAGACGTGGCTCGGATCCCACGTTGCTGTGGCTATTGTGAAGGCCGGCAGCTACAGCTCCTGTTAGACCCCTGGCCTGGGAACCTCCATGTGCCGCGGGTGCGGCTCTACATAAAGGCAAAAAGACAAAAAAAAGAAAAGAAAAGACAAATATTGCTCAATTCCGCTTACATAGACCCTTCGAATAGGCAAATTCTATCCCTAGAGACAGAAAATGGATTAGTGGTTCCCGGGACAGGGGAGTTGGGTGTGTTACTGCTTAATGAGCAGAGCTTCTGTTTCGGATGATGCAAATTTTGGAAATCGATGGTGATGCCGGTTGCACAAGTTTGTGAATGGAGTTAAAGGCTCTGAATTGCACACTTAAAAAATACTTTAAATGGTGAGCTTTATGTTACATGCAATTTTCGCAATAAAAGGAAAGATTTTTTTCAAAGAAAGGTGCCCGGTGAGAGGCACGTGGGGCCCCGGGCCCCCCTCGTCCCTGCCCTGTCGTCCCTGTGAGGGTCGGCCCACCGACCTGGCTGCCTCCCTGCCACCCAGGCCCAGCGCAGCAGGAGATAAAAGGCAGTTTCGTCCACTTTGCTCCTTATTCAAAGACGGATGGGGGACAAGGTGACACTGTGGGCACAGATAAGTTTTGGGGGTTCTTATGTCCGCGCCTTCACGCACCCCTTGCAGGATGCCTGCCCAGAGGCGACCTTGCTGCCACCATCCTCTGGCCAGCTTTCGCCTCTCACCCTCTCTACTGTCCCCCACCGCTGCTGGAAAGCCTGTGGGGCTGACCTTGGCCGCCCCGCCGCTGCCAGCTGTGTGGCGGTGGGAACACCCGCAACCTTTCTAGGCCGCCAATTCCGGGTCACTGACGGAAGATGCGAAGGCTGTTTCCAAGCTGTGCCGCTTTGGGGAAGCTCCTCAACATCTCTGGGCCTCATTTTTCTTATCTGGAGAAGGGTATAATCATGTCCGCATCCCAGAAATGCCGCGAACGTCGCTGGGGAAAGGGCTTATTGGCGCGGTACCTCATTCAGACGGCGACCTTCAGGGTGGTCGCGGGCGAGGCTGTCACCGTGCTGTGGGTTGAGCGGTGACACCGCCGCCCCCCCAGAGAAAAGCCGTGTCCACCTGGAGCCCGTGACCGACCATGACCTTTTTGGAAGAACGTGCTTGCCAGCACCCTTGCCCCGCACGTGCCCCGCAAAGGCCGTTCGTGGAGCTCCCCCTGGAGCCGTCTTTCCTACCCACGCACCCCTGCTCGCCCTGAAGGCTGAGCCCGCGGACCTCCAGGCTTCCCAGGCTCGTGGGAAGGGGTCAGAGCCTCCCGCTTCTCCAGCCCCCGGTCCCGCTTCGTCCGCTCCCCCGGAGCTCGGGGCGCAGGCTCTGCCTGGCGAGCTTGTGTCCGCGCCAACTGGCTGGCGGTGTGCTGGGTGCGTTCAGGGCAGCACAGGCCTTGGGAGGGAGCGGGGCTGGCCGGCCCGGCCCATCCACCGTGGGTGCTGGCACATCTGGGTCCTCCGTGAGCGTCAGGCTCCTTCTCAGCTCAGCAAGGCACCCCCTTAGCGCCCTTGGGTGCTGGCAGAATCTCTCGGTCGTGTTTACCAGAAGGCCTGGGTGCTCTCGAAGGCGGTCATGGGCGTGCAAATATTTCCCAAAGGAGTGAAGTCCTCAAGGCCACAGTCTCGGGACGGGAGGGTCAGGACGGAGGGAGGCCGCGGGCACTCTGGGGCGCCCAGACTCCCGGAAGACCTTGGCCGACTGGCTGTGGCCCCAGTCTGGCCCCAGCTCCTTGGCGACCCACTGGGGCCTGGACAGGCGTGACCCGAAGGGCTGACCCTTCGGGCTCTGTCCGGAGTGTGGTGGGGGTCGGGGCGGAGGGGCCCTGGCGGCACCCCCCGCTCGCGCTGGCGGCAGTGGCCTTGGCCTGGGCACCTGGGTTCGCGCGCTGGGCCGCCGGCCCCACGGGTGTGGAACCCATTTATTCGGTAGCTTTGCTGCTGATTAGTTGCAGGTGAGTGGATGGCACGTGGTTTGTGTTGTAACAATATTTTGGGACAATTAGATTGAAACCACATTGTCTCGGGCCTGCTGGCGGCTCGCCCCAGCGCCGCACTCTCGGTGCCCTTTGCGGCTCCCGGGCTGGCTGGGCCACCGCAGCCTTCCTGGGGCCCCAGGGGCACAGGGCGAGGGGGAGGCGGCCCTCCTGCTGCGGGGAGCAGGCCTCCCATCCTCGCCCCCAGGGGTTGTCCCCACTGGCCTCTGCTGAACACGGCCTCGGGTTGTTCCAGGAAACAGCTTTTGGGTGACTTCCCGAGGCAGGCAGGGAGGGGGCCCGGGGGGCCCAGAGGGGGACTTCAGGCTGGAAGGCCCCCCTCCCCCACTGGTATCTCCGCACTACGTCCCTGTCCCTACCCCGCGGGGGACACCAGGAGGCATCTTTGCCCCGACTCCAGCTGCCAGTACCTCCTGACCCCAAACCCCTTCTCTCTGCCCAGCCCCCCGCCCGGCTGGAGCGCTTCGTGCTTCCCAGAGGCTCTCGCCTTGTGACAGCAGCAGACTGGGGACAGGGCCATCCGGGGCTGCTCTGGGCTGGGCTGCGCATGAGCGGCGTGGGGAACCGGGAGGCACTGGGTCCAACCCCTCCCCAACCCCACCCCAGGGAGGGGAGCGCCCGGGCGGGGCCGGCCCACGAGGCCTCGGCCTCCGCAGCACGGCCGCCACCCCCACGCGGGAGCCGCAGACGTCCTGGTCGCTCTCGGTAGAGTCACAGAAGCACGGTCACAGCCACAGCGAAAGCCCCGGCTCAGGCGGCCTCCTGGTCTGCGTACCGGCCGGGCCTGAGGCCAGCCCAGCCCTTCCTGCGAGCTGAGGTGTCACTGGGGACCCCCTGCCCCCCAAACACGCGCGAGTGTACAGCGTCCTTGGGGGGTTTGAGGACGTGGGGGGCTGGGGGCTGGTGTCCGGGAGACAGGGCATCGGGCAGGTCCAAGGGCCCTGGGCAGGGCAGGTGCCCACCCCCCAGCCAGTCCGAGCCGGATGGTGCCCGTGGACACGTGCGCCCCTGGGGAGCAGCGCCTGCCGAATGACTCCCGCCAGGCCCGGGGCACCGGCCCTGCTGCTGCTGCGCAGGCTTCAGGCCGGCTGGGGGCTCAGCGCGGGAGCCGGGCTCCTGAGGTGACGGTGCTGCCCTTGCCTGTTGGCCGTCCAAGTCCACGGGCGGCCGCAGGGAGCCCAGCAGGCCACGCCGGACCGTCCTGAGCCCTCACCTCCGCTCTGGGCTGGGGGCCGGCAGGACGCCCTGCACACACGTGTCCTTGGCGTCCCCAGCCACCGGTGTTGAGGTGCGATTTGAGGCTCGTGGCTGTGGCTTCGAAACCGCCGGCATGCACCCACTGCGTGCACGCCGGGCTTGACCTCTGCGGCCTCCCGGGCGGGGACAGCGGCTCTAACACAGACCTGCCTTCGGGTCTGCAGAGGACTCCCCGGGCGCAGTGCTGGCGTCCTGGGCTGTCGCGGTCAAGGCCACACACCCAGGCAGGTCTGGAGGCCAGCGTCAAGGCCCAGGTGTCAGCAGGGCTGGCTGTGAGGGCTGAAGGACGGCCCTGCTCGGCGTCCTCGCCGCCCCGGCGCGCCGGCAGTCCTTGGCCGTGGCTGCGACACTCAGATGCCTGGCCTTGCTTCCCGTGGCCGTCTTCTGTGCCGCGCATGCCCCGGCCTCTTCCCGTAAGGACAGCTGGCGTCGGTTTCCTTTCCTTATCACATCTGCAAAGGCCCTCCATCCAAAGAAGGTGACAATCCGAGGCTCTGGGTGGGCTCGGCACTCCACCCACTGCCCTGAGTACCCATGTCTGACCTGAGCTTGAGGGAAGGGCTCAGAGAGCAAGTCTCGGAGTTCCCATCGTGGGTCAGCGGAAACAAACCTGAGTAGTATCCGTGAGGACACAGGTTCGATCCCTGGCCTTGCTCAGAGAGTTAAGGATCTGGCGTTGCCATGAGCTGTGGTGTAGGTTGCAGACGCGGCTCGGATCCCGCGTTGCTATGGCTGTGGTGCAGGCCAGCAGCTGCAGCTCTGATTCGACCCCTAGCCTGGGAACCTCCATATGCCACACGTGTGGCCTAAAAAGCAAAAAATAAAAATAAAAAAGGAAAGAAAAGAAAAGCAAGTCCCCTTTGGGAGGAGGGGGTGGAGGGTCTGGGGGGCAGGGAAGGGGGACCAGGCCCTAGAGTGGATCCCAGACGGCCCACCCAGCCCAAGGGCATGGCTTGCCACTCAAACAGCCGGCCCGGGTGGGCTCCCCCTCCCCCGGGTCCCTTCTCCAGCCACTTGGGCTCATAGCCCCTTGTGCATAAAGGAGGCACGTGCCGATCGGGGCTGCTCGGGACGCGAGGAAATGCATTGGGTGCCAGAACTTGGGGCTCCCTCAGGCTGGTGGAACAGGCAGTGGGGGCTCCCTGACCGGGCTCTCGCCATCTGGACCTCGCCCTGGCTCCCGCCGGGCAGCCCCGGCCCCCGCATTCAGTTCTGTCTCTCTGGGCCCCAGCCACCCCAGGGGGCTGACCCCGTGGGTGCCTGCAGGTAGGTGTGTCTGTCCCCTGGGGGTGAGCCCTGTGATCCGAGGAGAAACAGGCAAAGCTGCATAGCTGGATCAGCCAGGTCGGAGGGAGCCTGGGCGTGGGTGTTGGTCCCTCTACTTGACTTTCCCATAAGCCCCTGAAGCCCAGCCGCGTGGCCACATGGCTGTGTGGCCACATGGCTGGGTGGGGAGGCCGGGTGCGAGTCCCACCACTTTGGAAACCCCTGAGAGGACCATTTCTCGAGACTGGAGCCGTCACGATTGGGGTGTCAGAGGAAGCTGTGATGAAACCCCAAACCACAATTTCTCTGTTGAAAGAGAAATTTATTACCCAAAATGTTTGAAATTTCTGCACAATAAAAACGTCGTTATTAACAAATGTCAAAGACAGCAGACTGACACGGGAAATGCCAGTTGCAGCCGCAAAGAGCCGCCTCGGTGCACCTGCTGTGACGGTACAGGTGCCAGTGGGCACGTGGAGAATGGAGCTGGGCCTCTCGCTCTGCCAGAGGTGACGGAAAACGCTCTGGTCCGCCTGGCCCGTGACCCGGCCGTTCTGCCCCAGGGGTCTGCCCGGGGTCTGAAACACATGTTCACATACGGCCTGGAACTCGAATGTTCACAGCGGCCTTGTTCATCAACAGCCCCAAGCTGGAGTGGCCCGGGAGAAGCTGCCACCGGGCAGCGGGTCATGGACACTACCCGGCAGGGAAGAGGACGCACACGGCCGAGGCCGGATGACTGACAAAGTCGTTTGCTGCATGGGCCCATTTCCGTAAAATTCCAGAAGAGGCACAACTACTCTGGGTGGGCAGAAAGCGGGCCATGGCGGCCGGGGCTGAGATCGGGCGGGACACGGGGTCGGGCCCGGGGCTGCCTCGAGTGTCGTGCATCTGAGCAGAGCAGAGGCTACGTGGTCGCCCTTGTTTGTTCAAACACGTCTAACTGGACGCTCCAAACAGGTGCTTCTACTGTATCTAAGTCATCTCCCAAAGCTGATTTTAAAAAATCCTACTGGCCACTCTCTGTCACCTATCAGATGACAGCAGGAGCCTCACACTCGGAGGGGGTGGTATTGGCACGCTTTTGCCAAGCAGTTTGGCGACAGCCGTCAAGACGGAACACAGGCGTGCCTTTCGCCCAGCCGTTTCTCTTAGGAGAAATATTATCTTCCAGACACACATGTATAAGGCACAAAGCCTGGGTGACCAGAGACGTCCTCTGCTGCAACCTTTGTGAGGTTGAGAAATTAGCAACTACTTAAACGTCCAGCTGCAGCACGCTGGCTGAGCGCATGTACGGAAGCTGACCCATCGGGACCAACTGTCCCCGTGTCCCTGGGATCCTCCTGGCATTAGTACTGAAAAACTCCCATCCTGGGATCTCAAGTCTCCTCAAACCTGGACACACCACGGAAGAGACAGGCAAGGGAAAACTACGAGGTCGTTAAAAAGATGGGTGGGTCTAGATGTACAAGCAAGGCGTGAAATCAAGCAACAGTCCAGTTGCAGGGGGCGGGGGGTGGGGCAGGTGTGCGCGTGTGGGGTTGGCGACCCCCCCCCCCCCCGACGTTGCCGTTGGAGATCGAGGCTCTCGGAGACGCTCTTTTGCTCCGGGTCCCTCTGTGCCCTTAGACTCATTCATTCTGTGTGTAAGGATTTTGCAATTAAAAAAGATTCTAAAGGACCTGTGACCTTGGTCTGCAGTCAGAGGCAGGTGGGTGGGGCCTCCGAGTTACAGCGGCCAAGAGGCAGGTGCTAGGCAAGGAAGACCCCTTCAGCCCCCTGCTTCCTTAGGACCCCGGTGGAAGGGGGCCCTCACCCAGGACCTGCCTTCTGGAAGCTGATGTGGCCCCTCTTACTGCCATTAGCGAGCAGCCGCTGGGCCTCCACCGAAACACAGCAGCCCAGAAATGCTGTGCAGATTGACTGGTGGGACCCTGAGCCCGGCTAATTCCTGGGTCTTAATGAGTAGGAAGATGAGGTTTTTATTCATCACTGGGGCTTTAAAAATTGCAGTAAAGTGGCCCACTTTATAAAGAAAAAATCAATAGCTAAAAGAAAACAGGAGTATGTAAATGGACAGAGTGACAAAAAGCAGGCCAATTACCCCCCAAAATGAGACACAGTTATGGCTCCATTAACTCAATTATATTTTCAAAAGGATTTCTTACGAGGCCCCCACCCCACCCCACCCCCACACGCCTGTAATTTTTACATCAACTTCAAGCCATTAAGTTGCATTAAATTATTTTGTGGGAGAGAGAGGTGTGTTTGGGCGGGGGGAGCCGTGGTCCTGTCCGGCTGCCCTTGGGGGCTTGCGGTCAGGAGTGAGCAGGCAGGGGGAACCCCGGTGGGCGAGCCCTGGGGAGGGGGCTCCCGCTCTCAGCCCTGAGAGCTAATGAGGACGAACCCGGGGCCCACCCATGCAGCAGGACCAGCCGGGGTCCCCAGCCCCGAGTCCCCTATGCTATTGACCGCTTACTCCCAGGCGCTTCCCTGCCCTACAACCGCCCCCGCCAGGGGTGGCCCTGGACGTGCCCCCAATCCAGATGTGGGCACCTAACCCCACGCGAATTTTCTCTTTGTGCCCTTAGAGTTAGGAAACTGAATTTTTTTTTTCTTTTTAGGGCCGCACCTGCAGCATATGGAGGTTCCCAGGCTGGGCGTCATATCGGAGCTGGAGCCGCCGGCCTGCGGCACGGCCACAGCCACGCGGGATCCTTAACCCGCCGAGCCAGATGAGGGATCTAACCCGCATCCTCATGGATCCCAGTCGGGTTTGTTAAGCGCTGAGCCACGACAGGAACTCCAGGAAACTCAATTTTTTGAAGAAACAGAAAAATAAACTGTCTCTAAAGCAACCACACCCCCCAAATTAGGGCCTAACCGGGGAGGTGTTGGTTCCATGCCTGCCCTGCGGACACCTTTGCAGGCCCAGAGCCCCTGCGAACGAGGCTCCTACGTGACAGTGGCAACTGCTTGCTCAGCCCCGCCTGTCAGCTGCCCCGAGAAGCCGGGAGGCCTGCAGCCCGGGGGTGCCCGCCCGCGTTTGCCGACGGTTCTCAGGGCTCTCAGGACTGAGCGGCATCGAGGCTTTTCCGCGTCTGCTGCCCCCGGGGCGCCGAGGCCTGCCCTGCATAAGCCTGTGTCGGGGCGCCCGGGACCCAGCGCTTCACACGGAGGATTTCAGGCAGAGACGAGGAAGAGGAGGAGGCAGGCTGGCGCCCGAGGGGTCAGACGGGGGCTGCTGGGCAGGAGGCGGCACCGCTGGGCGGGTCGCTGGCCAGAGAAGGTAAAACCGGCAAGCGGACGGGGGCGGGGCGGGGGGAGCCCGGGCTGAGCAGCGCGGCGGGATGAGCCTGAGGCTCGAGCCAGGGCTGGGAAGGGTTAAACCACAACGCAGATGAAAAACCAAAGAGAAACAGCCCCCCTCTGCCATTCGAGGCATCAGACCCAGGACGAGCCGAAGAGAGGGCCAGGCTGGACGGGCGTCCCCTCCGACTGGGAGAAGGGCCGTCGCAGGGTGGCTGCGGGGAGGAGGGTACCGCGGGGCCTGTGCGGGAACTTCAGGCTCTCACAGTCTCCATCGCCCCACGAGCGCCCCAAACGCTGTGCCTGGGCCGCTGCAAGACGGGCCTTCGGCCTACGGTTGGAAGGCTGGTTGCGCCAGGGAGGGCGCGCAGGGACCTCACGCACGGGTGCCAGTGGGTGCTCGCGGGCCCGGGATCCACAGCCACTCCCACTGCCCCTCACCCAGGCCCTTGGGCGCCCGAGGCTGGGACAGTGTGTGCTCCTTGACCCAAACGTGTGTGTGTGTGTGTGTGTGTGTGTGTGTGAGAGAGAGAGTGTGTGCACACACATACACGTGTGCAAGTGAACGGTGTGCTTTCTGGAAGTGGATCATCATCCCCGTAGAGCGTGGGATCTTGAGCTTCAGCAACAACAGGAAAGATTCCCAGGGCGGAAGAACAGGTGCAATGGCTGGGGCCACAGCGGCCGGGAGGTCCCAGGAGGGGGAAGACGGGACTGGGCGGGAGGTGGGGCAGCGGGGAGCAGGGGCGATGGGCTGGAAGGTTCTGCAAAGAGGGCGTGGTGACACTGGAGCACCCCACCACGGCCCTGCCCTCCCCAACGCTCCCCAACTTGTTCCATTTTTGCCACCAGACCAGGCCCTTTGGGCCAACAACCCTCCTGACCCTTGGGGACCCGCTCTCAGCCCCCAAGCCCCGAGGGTGGAGTGTGGCTGAGTGGGGGGGGTGCTGAGCCCAGCCCTCCTCAGCTGCCCTCCATGCTCACCCCGCCAGGGGCGCTGGGGGATTGGGGGGACCCCACATCCCCTGGGACAGGCCAGTGCTCTCAGCCACCTGCCTGCTCACCGTCAGGCCACAAGGCCTGCCCCTGGCCCCCAGCCGGGCCTGCCCGTGTGCTGGAAGAGCCATTGTTCCAGAGCGGACCGGGGGAGGGCAAGGGACACTTTGGCTGTCAGCCAGGAGGTCGGGGTCAGGCCCCGGATCTGGGCCAGCTGTGCCTGGGCACCCAGTGGGGACCCGGGGGCGGTGCTTGGAATGAGGCCTGAACTCGGGGGCCCCCTCCCCTCTTCTCTGCACCTTCCTCCTCATCCCAGCCAGAGGGAGTCAGCTGCTGTGGCAAGTCGAGGGCCCAGGTCCCCCGAGCCTCTGCTCCAGCTGAGGGACCTGGGGAAGGGCTTCAGAGTCATCGATGGCCGGGGCAGCCCAGGCCCAGGCAGGATGGGGCGCGGGGCTCTCTGCCCGGCCCTGCTCTGCGCACAGACATCCGGCCTCCGCCCTCTGCCCTCCCGCCCTCCGGCCTCTTCGTCCACCCCTCCTGACTCGCTGTCTCCGCGTATCTCCCACCCCTGCACCCCCTGCCCTGCCCCTGGGGCACCTCCCCAGGGCATCAGTCTGCAGGAGGCACAGACAGAAAGCAGTGCCCAGAGGGCCGAGCCCTTGGTGACAGTCTCTCACGGGGACCGTGCGGCCAGCTGGCTCAGGCCTGCCCCTCCTCCACGCCCCGACCTGCTCCGGGCCCTCAGATCCTGAGCCCCGACCCGCACACCCAGGCACCGTCAGAGAACCTCGCAGGCTCGGCGCAGGTGGACTCCATGCCCTGGAGGATGGCTGTTTGGCCCTTTTCAGCCCCCGTTGCACGAGAACGGGCAGGGTTCTCCGGTGGGAGGCGGCAGGGGGCCTCGGGGTGAGACCCCTCCCTCAGTTTCTGCTGGCTCCCCCCTGCACCCCCAGACAACTCAAGCTGATGACCCCCAGGCCGGATGGGCGGCCTGGGGCTGGTGAGCACTGTCCCCGGGAGACGCAGAAGGGCTGGCTGAGACCAGTGGGTGCGGGAGGCTAGGGTGCCCCCGAGGGGTGCCGAGGCCCGCTGACGTCTCCTGCCCTTTTCCTCCAGCCGGCGGTCACGGGGCCCAGGTCCCACGTCAGCCCAGGGCTGCAGAGTGGCAAGTGCCCGGGTCACCTTGGAGCCTGACGACGGGCCACAGCCTGGCGAGGGGGCTCTGTCCCCCACCCCACGTGCTGGCTCGCCCTTCCCACACAGAGCTCCTGGAGGTGAAGAGGGCGTCCTGGAGCGCTCCAGCCGCCCCAGGCCAAGGTCTGGGTACCAAGGTCACTGCCAGCCCGCCCTAGGGCAGGGAGAGGGGTGACGGAGAGGTTACAGTGTGGAGGGAGGAGGGGCCCGGGAGGGGAAATAAAAAGAGATTACATTTTTTAAAAGGTACTCTAGCCGTCTGCTGACACCACCTCTGGTCTCCATCCGTTTTACAGCCTGACGGCTCAGGCAGCTGGGCCGTGTCTGTCAGGGCGCGCGCACGTGTGTGTGTGTGTGTGTGTGTGTGTGTGTGTGTGTGTGTGTCTCGGGGGTGTTGAGAAGCCAGACCCCCGCAGGGAGCTCTGCTGGACGCTCCCTCTCCCCCACCCCTCCTGGCTTCCGCTCTGGGGCTGCCCAGGCCACTGGCACCCAGGCCCTGGTGAGGGAGGCCGAGGGTGGAGGGAGCCTGTGCCCGGCGGGCGGCCGCCGTCACTGCCCATCTATTCCCCTGACAGGTCAATTTTGTCCCGTGTTTTACAGGACCTTTCAGAACAGGAAATGTGAGCCGGCGGCTGATTTATGTCCTTACCTGGTCTTTGTTCACAAGCCCGCTGGGCCCGAGCTCTGCAGGGCTGCCCAGCGTCCGGGCCGAGGCTGCGGGCCTCCCCCCAGGGGACCCCCACCTGGCGCCTTCCAGGGACTGGGGCTGCCGGCGCCCATGCCCGAGCTCCCTCTGCCACTCCCAGCCCGGTGTTCCCCAGGAAGGCCGTGGTCCAGGGCGGTTGGAATTTTCTGGCAGAGCGGCTGCCGGCCACAACCCACTGCCACCTGCGCCCGTGAGGGGCGCTTCCAGGGGCTTCTGGTGACGATGGGGGTGGCGTCTGGACAGCGGCGGTCCCCAGTGTGGAAGGGACGGACGGGTCATGGTGGTCTCTACACGTGAAACTGACTTTTGTTTCTCAAACTGAGCTCTTCCCGGTGTCCTAGCGCACCAGGGGACAAGGGCCTGTCCCCTGGCCTCCCCTGGGGAGGCAGGCTTCTGAAATAATGAAAATCTTCTGGGTGATATCAGCGAGCTCCCTCAGGCGTCTATAAAGTGGCACAGAGAGCGTTTAGCAACTGGCAGCGGACACTCCAGGGGAAGACGGCTCAGCACCGAGGGGCTCCTGCCTCGCCCCCGCCCCTGCCAGCCACCCCCCCAAGAGGATTCTGGGAACCCGGGGCTGTGGGGTCTTCCTCGGCACCACCCAAGGTTCCACGTGGTTTTGTCACGCACTCAGGGCGCTGAGCAAGGCGACCGCTGCTAACGGCCTGGATGCCACCCTCCGCCCGTCTCCACCGATGTTTGGGGCTTGGCGCAGAGATGCTGCCGCCTGGCACTCAGGGGCCCAGGACGAGACGACCGTTTGACAGCTGGTCAGACAGTTAAGGGCATCAAGATCCTCGCCCCGGGGCCTGTGCTGGCGTCTCCAAGAAGACTCTGTGTCCTGCCCCGACCCCCGGCTCCCCGAGGTGGGGGAGGCAAACCCAGCCTCCTGGCGAGCCGGCCTGCAGCAGGGGCCTCCCCGCAGACCCCAGTCCTGAGACTAGCGCGGCCGTGCCTGATTCTTGCTGACGGAGGGACCCCCACAGCCGTGTGGTCTCTGCCCCCAGGAAGCCAGACAACGGGGCACCACCTCCCTGTCAGGGACCCAGACCTCTCTGTGCGACCCAGACCTTGGCCAGCAGACTCTCCCTGGTTCTCCATGTCGACCCCCAGCCGAGTCACCGGGGCCGGGACAGGGAGAGTCCGCTGCCGTGGCCGACCAGGTGCCGCTGCTCTGCCCAGAGACGAGTAATATTCTTCCTGCTTCTCTCACCTGCCGGGAGCCCATGTCTCAGTCCCGCTTGCCAGCCGCCTGCTTCAGCTGTGCGATCCCATCACGCTTCCAGCCTTATCCTGCTCGGTGGTGAGAACCATGCTGGTTTTTGCCTCCAAAGACTGCAAGCGTTTGACTGATTTAAGACTCACCAAAATGCGGAGTTCCCATCACGACTCAGTGGAAACGAATCCGACTGGTAACCACGAGGACGCAGGTTCGATGCCTGGCCTTGGCCAGTGGGTTAAGGATCCAGCATTGCCATGAGCTGCGGTGTAGGTCGCAGACACGGCTCGAATCTGGTGTTGCTTTGGCTGGAGCGTACACCGCTGGCTAGAGCTCTGATTCAACCCCCAGCCTGGGAACCTCCATACGCCGTGGGTGCGGCCCTAAAAAGACCAAAAAAAAAAAAAAAAGACTCACCAAGATGAAACTCACAGGGCTGGGACTTGAGGTTCCACTTGGAGGGGACCGTAGTCCAAGTCACACCTGCCAACCCGCGTTTACCCATCCGTCCATACATCACATGTGCACTGGCTCACGCGTCTGTCACCCACCCACCGACCCACCAACTCCCCCTTCATCCACTGGCCCATCCAGCTACCCGTCACTTCACTGACCTGTGCAGCCACCCCGCCACCCAGCCATGCGTCCACACACCCGCTCAGCCAGCCTTTATCCACCCGTTCCCTGCTCCAGCCACCCCCCTTCCTGGTTAAGCACTGATGACACTCCAACGATCCACGGGGCTTTGCCCAAGTCCCGTCCGGTGGAAGAGAGAACGTGGAATCTGGGCACGTGAGCGGGGCAGGGCAAACCCAGCTCGGAGCGGGAGAGGCCCGGGGAGGCTCATCAGCAGGAGGGGTCTGGGGCTCCGAGGTGCGCCGGCGGAGGGCCTGCGGGGCAGACGCCAGGAAAGGTAGGTGGCTCCGGGAGGCCGGAGACGGCTTGGGAGGAGGCCACACCCGCGGTGTGCGAGGACAGCTGGAGGAGCCTGGGCGAGGACTGCGTCTGGAGGTCCTTGTCATCAGCCCCAGTCCCTGATGGGCCCTGGACGTACAGGGGGTGGCTGGCTTGGGGCTCAGCACCCCACTGGCCTGGAGTGTCACCAACTCTCCTAGGTTGTCTGAAAACTTGGTCTGCGTCCAGACACCCAAACGACAGTACTAACCCCAGCTGCAGTGACAGGGACCCGTGCCGCGCAGACCTGCTGCTTCGCTTCCACGCAGGGGCAGCCAGGACCAGCCTCTCCAGCTGCGGACAAGGGCCCCGAGCTGCCCGAGCTGCAGAGGCGGTGGTCTGGCCTGCTTCCAGCGGAAGGGGTGGGCAGTGCTGGGAGAGGGAGGGGGCCCTGCACCCATTAAGCCTCTGCTGTGTACCAGGCCTCGCTTCATGTGCTGCCAGCGCTGCGGGAGGCGTGCGACTAGTGCCGTATCTCACTCCAGGAAGCCCAGGCCCGGACGCTCACCCAGCCCGCTGGTCGGAATGTGGGGAGACACCGGAAGTCCACTGGAGGGTGAGGCTGCCCTTTGGGGGCAGGGGGGACACCGGGTGGGGGTCCCCCCCCGCACGCGTCTCTGGGGTTCTGCTTCTCCCATGGGAGGGGCCGGAGGAGGATCAGACGCAGCCTGGCGTGGGTGGGAAGGCCGGCCGGGTCCGCTGCCCCCAGCCTTGCCCCCTGGGCCTCTGCGGCCTCCCTGCCACGGGAAGGCTGCCCTCCTCCTGCCGGGCCCCAGCCTCTGCCCGGGGAGCGGAGGGGTCTGGGTCCCCAGGGAGAGCCCTCCCACAGTCCCCCACCTGCGCTCCCGGTCTCATCTGCCCTCGGCTGTCCCCGGCTCTAATTACCAGGGCTCCATCTGCCTGGCCTCCGCACAGCTGGGGCGCTCTCAGAAGCTGCGTGCGCCCCTCACCACCGCCCGGGCATGTCCCCGTCGCATTCCTGCATTCTGCCCCTCGGCCCACTGTCCCCCCGGGGCTGCAGCTGCTGGATGGGGAGCCTGGATGCGGCCCAACTGTGCCCCGGGACACCCAGCTGCGTCTGCCTCGCCACCTGCTGCCGTCCTGTCCCCCAGCAGAGTCAGAACTGCATCTCTCGCGGCCGCTGGGGGTGCCTGGAGGAGGAGGAGCTGAGCGTCCAGGGGGCGAGGGAGGAAAAGGCCCCCCCACACCAAAGGGACCATCTGACTCGGCCGTGTCGCCTTCCGCCCTGTGGGTCACAGCCTTCCCTGGAGACTGGGCGGGACCCACGGGCCCTGGGAGGCCCGGCAAGCCCTGTTCGGGACACACGTTTTAGGGGGCACAGGGGTCCCTGATGCTGGGGTCCCTGCCCCGGAGGGGGGCCAGTCTTGGGGCGGTCTCCCCAGTTCTGTGACATGTCGGGACCAGATGCAGAAGGGGCTGAAGAGGAAGGAAGCAGGTCCCCAGGCCCGGCCCCGGCCCTGCGGGCACATCTGCCAGGCTCGGGCGCCATGGCTGGCCGCTCCCTCCCAGAAGGTGAAATGGCAGTTTCTTGCTGGCTCACAAAGCCTCGAGGCATCTGACTGGCCAGGCCTGGGGAGCTCATACCTGCAGCCAGAACACCCCCGCTCTGTCCTCACTCTTGAGATGCAGCCTGCGAGCTGGGCCGAGGCCTGGGCCCCTTGTTGGCCTGCCCAGTCCATGGGGCAGGGTGGAGGGTGGGCTGAGGGCACGTTGGGGTCCCATCTGCCAGGCTGAGGCTCAGCAGAAGGTTGCCCTGGGACAGCCTGGCATCCTGGGACAGCCAGGCGGGGGAGCACAGGGCCTCTGGTTAGGGGTTAGGCGCCATTGGGGTCAAGTGCCAGCTCTTAACCACTGGGCGTGTCACAAGAGAGGGCCCTGCCTTTCCTGCCCCAGGTCTGCCTCCAGCCCCAACAGGAAGGGGAGGAAACCGCCTGCAAATTTCCAGGGGCCAAGGTGGGGGACCTGCGCCGCCAAGGGCCGCCCCAGGGAGGGCCTGGGGCCTGGGCCCACCAGTCTCTGTGTCTGGACATGCGACTCTGCACCTGTGTGTCCAGGCAGCTCTCACCTCGTGTTTGGAATTTTTAGAAAAAAAAAAAAAAAAAGGTAGATGAAAGCAGGTTTTCCATCTTGTTGACTTCTTAACCACCCCACTAATTACAAGATGATAATGGGATCCGGGGAGGGGGTTTCTCCCGGTGGCCGAGATTATGATCTGCAGCTTCTGTCTGAGCCCAGGGACATCACGAAGGTCACACAGTCCCCACAGCTCAGCCTGGCTGCACAGAAGGCCCTCCCTAATGGGGCTGGGGACGCTGCCCACTCCCGGCTGCTGGACAGGACCTGGCCAAGGCTCGCCACTCAGCCCAGTGAGAGGGGAGGCTCTGGAAGGACCAGATGTGCGGAGGCCACAGGAGACCCCGCGGCCTGCGCGCAGGGGAGCCCGGGGCCGGTCTGGAGTGCCGCCGTGTTGTCCCTAAGGTCCTCTTTCCGCCAGCGTGGCCTGAGCAGTCCCAGGAGCGGGTCCCGCAGGCCCGGCACCGGGTTCTGGCAGCAGCTAGAGGCCGCTCCTCCCTCAGGCTGGCTCAGGGGCAGAGGCTAGCGGCCCCAGGGTGCAGGAACTACGGTGCCACAACCGCTTCGACCAGGCCTGGGCCCCACACTTAGGAGCTGTGTGGTCCTGAGAAAATCGCCTCCCCTCTCTGAGCCTCAGTTTCCCTGCCTGTAAAAAGAAAAGGGTATGGAGTTCCCGTCGTGGCGCAGCGGATACGAATCTGACTAGCGTCCATGAGGACGCAGGTTCGATCCCTGGCCTCGCTCAGTGGGTTAAGGATCTGGCATTGCCGTGAGCTGCAGTGTAGATCACAGATGCAGCTTGGATCCTGCGTTGCTGTGGCTGTGGTGCAGGCCGGCGGCGGCTACAGCTCCGATTCGACCCCTAGCCTGGGAACCTCCATATCCCGGGAGTGCGGCCCTAAAAAGACCAAAAAATAAAATAAAATAATAAAATAAAATAGGAGAGGGTAACAGGTAGGGACCGCATTCCCAGGCTCTTAGGTGGGTGGGGGGCATGGGAGAGCTGGATGGTTTGTTTGCAGTTTTCCAGCAGAGGGTCTCTTGGCTGCCCCTGCTCCAGAGAGAGGCCCCTGGAGGCAGAGAGACCCCATGTCAAGACCCCTGAAAGACACTGCCGGAGACCCCAGGCTCTCCCAGGCCCACCCGGCCCAGGCCCCCAGAAACGCGGCTCTCCTGCCTTCCTCTACCCAGCACGCGGCCCCTGCCCTCCTCCGGAACGCAAGCCACCAGCAGTCAGCACAGCCGAGCTGTGGGAAACACCCTCGGTCAGTGGCTTTAAGGGCTGGGGCCACGGATGGACTCTCAAAGCTGGGCCCACTTTTGCTGCGGGCTAAGGCTGGCCTACCCAGGTTCCCCTTGTCAGCCCCGGGAAAGCTCCCCCGCACCTGGGCGGCCCAGGCATCTCCAATGGGGGGTGGTGGTCCTCACAGAGAAGGGGACCGAATCGTCCTCCAGGCCACCCCGGGGCCAGGCCCCACCTCCCCTGGTTCATGCTCTCCCCTCCCCCTCCCCGAAGGGGCTGTGAAATGAACTGAGGGCGTGCAGTTTGGGAAAAACCGATCCCCGTCCCTCTCACATCTCATTAAGGCCTGACCGCCCCCACCGCGGCCCCCACCCAGAAAACCGGGGTCAGCAAAGTGCGGGTGCAGCCCCGAGGCTCCCGCGGGTGAAGCGGGTCACTCCACGTGCTTCCGGCACAGCCCCTCCCTCCGACGGGGCGGGGCGGGGCGGCTGCCGCTGGGCGGGGCCCGTGGGGGGGGCCTCCGCAGCACGTGATCCGACGGCCCCGCCCAGCGGATGCTAAATGAGATCCTTTCCTGTCTCCTGGACCCGTTGTCAGTTTTATGGCTCTGGGGTTACGTAAACACCGGGAGGAAAGTGCGGGGAGTCAGGGCCAGGGGCCACCAGGCCTGGGCTCCCCCCTCCCCTCGGCCACCTTCCTGGACTCGGGGCAGCCTCCAGCCTGAAAGGGGGAGAACTCAACCAGAGAGGGGCGTGAGATTGGGTTTCTGGACAATTCAGCCCCTGGGCTGGAGTGAACGTTTAACCCCTGCTTGCCCAGGCTGAGGGAAGCCCAGACCCCACTCAAGATTCCTTGATGCCCACGTCACCCCACCCCCACACCCTGGGTCCAGTATTCATTTCCTACGGACCGTGCTGCCCCCCACCCCCCCATCACGCCTCCAGTTTGGAAGCTGGAGACGCAGACGAGAAAAATCAGGATTGTCTTCTCTCCAGGAGAGAAGGGACCAGCGCTCACCTGGACCTGTCCCTAGGACCCCAGGGAGAACCCCAGGGCGCGCTCATCAGCCCCGGGTCACACCTGAAGACGCCGAGAACTGATCCGCTGTCCGTCCTGCTCCACCGCCCCGGGGTCTGCTCACCACCAGCTGGTCCCGGCGCCCTTTGCTGAGGCAGCTCTGCTCCCACGGGGGTTTAATCCAGGCTGGGTCCCTGCATTTCTTTGGTGAGGACTGAGGTGGGGGAGAGGGAGGGGCAGTGGGGGGTGGGGGTTCACCCTTAGTGAAGCAGGCCCCCCTCCCTGCCTGGTGTGGGAGAATCAGGGTCCCTTACCTCACCACACACGTGCCAGGTGGGGTCAGCAGCTGCTGTCTGAAGACTGAAATTGCCAGCATCCAGGGGCGGGACCCTCATCCGGTCCCTTCATCTCCTTCCCTAGATGGTGCCTATGGCTCCACTGACCTAATGAAAAGTTGCTGCCACTTCAGCGACGGCGGTGGGCTCAGAGAGATTCCTTAATGTACCCAGGGTCACACAGCTTTTGTGTCCCAGGAGCCACATCGGTGCCCCTTCGGCTGTGTTAAGTGAATTCACACGTGGTAGTGAGAATGGAGGATGTTGGCTGGGAAATGCCACAGCGTTGCCCTTCTCTGCTTTAAATTCAGTCCTAAGACATTTAGGTGGGACAGGGCGGTGGAAACTGTGGGTGTGGCCGTAAAAACAGTAGTGCTGGCAATGGATTATAACCCACTGGATTCAGTGGGAACCTAGAGTTCACAGTGATACGGATGAATGAGCGGTGGACGTTTTACAAGGGCCAGGACCGTTGGTTTCAGAGAGCCTTCCACAAACCACTCAGCAGTTAGGAAGGGGAAGGATGTAACTTTAAGGTAACTAATCAAATTATCAGAGAGACTGTTACCAGGGAGTTCCCGTCGTGGCGCAGTGGAAATGAATCCGACTGGGAACCATGAGGACACGGGTTTGATCCCTGACCTCGCTCAGTGGGTTAAGGATCCAGCGTTGCCGTGAGCTGCGGTGTAGGTCGCAGACGTGGCTCAGATCTGGCGTTGCTGTGGTGCAGGCCGGCAGCTACAGCTCTGACTTGACCCCTAGCCTGGGAACCTCCATATGCCGCGGGTGTGGCCCTAAAAAACAAACAACAAAAAACACAGGGAGACCATCACCAGTAATGGAACAAATCAGCTGATAGGATTCTATGGAAACATAGCAGCACATCCATGATATCGCTGCCAAAGAGACGTAACTTGAATTTCATCGTGAGTGTGGTGGGCAGGATCCCTCTCCCCCCAAAGACATGCCCCTTAATCCCAGGAACCTGTGGCTATGTTACCTTACGTGGCAAAGGGACTTTGCGGCTGCGATTGAGGTGACAGACCTTGAGATGGGGATTATCCTGGATTATCCGGATGGGCTCAGTTTAATCACATGAATCCTTAAAATTGGAAAACTTTTCCTGGCTGGGTCGGAGAGAGACAAAGTTGACCCCCTCCCCCTGTTGCCGGCTTTGAAGCTGGAGAATGGGGGCCACAAGCCAGGGAATGTGATCTCTAGAAACTGGGAACGGACCCTAGTTTTCAGTGGCAAGAAACTGGTGGCCGTGGTCCTACCACCCAAGGGACCTGAATTTCGCCACCTATCCAGTGAGCAGGAAGTGCGGTCTCTCCGAAAGCTCCCAGAAAGGGGGTTCCCTGCTGACACCTCGATTTCAGTCCGGTGAGATCCATTCTGGACCTCTGACCGACAGAACCGTAAGAACAGATGTGTGTTGGTTAACAGATTTGTTATGACAACAACGAAAAACTAACAACGAGGAGACAGTAAACAAACCCCAATTCAGGGACACAGGCACATTGAAAGAACTTAGAATTTGTAAGATCAAAGGCAAATAGCCAATTAGAAAAGTGGGCAGAAATGAACAAGCGTTTCAGGAAACATGAAACAGGAATTCCCATTGTGGCTCGGTGGGTTAAGAACCTGGCTAGTATCCATGAGGACTCAGGTTTGATCACTGGCCTCACTCAGTGGGTTAGGTATCTGGCGTTGCTGCAAACTGCTGCATAGGTCATAGCTGCACTTCACATCCTGGGTGGCTGTGGTGTGGGTCAGAGGCTACAGCTCGGGTTCGACCCCCAGCCTGGGGACTTCCATATGGCTGTGGGTACGCCCCCCCCAAAAAAAGAAGAGATATGAATGGACAATAAAAATATGAGTAGATGATTAACCTCACTTGTAATTAGGGGAACGGATTAAAGACTACAGTGAGATTCCATTTTACTCACCAGGTTGGTCAAACCGATGCTACTGAATGAATGTTTGTGTCGGTGCACAGCTACAACTCAAGATCTATGGCGCTTTAGCCAAAATGGGGCAGCCATGCTTTTGTAAATAAAGTTTTAGTAGAACACAGACATGCTCATTTGTTTATGTGTTGTCTAGGGCTGCTTTCAAATAGTCATGACAGAGACTGCATGGCTTTTGGAACAGAAAACATTTGCTGCCTGGCTCTTCACAGAAAAAACTGTCCAGCCTCTGATGCAAACTAGCAAGAACTCTCATAACTACTGGAAGAGCAGTTGGGCAACTCCACAGAATCAAAGGTATGCATGCACTTCAATCTGTATTTCCACTTCTAGGTGTTTACCCTGGAGACACCCTAACACATAAGAAGACAGGGCCCGTAATGTTCACTGCATCACTATTTATAATGGCAAATAATTGGAAACAACTCAGTTGCCCTAAGCAGGAGAATGGATATATATATTCTGGGCTATTTTATTATTATTTTTATTTAAATAAAATGTTTTTCCACCACATCCATGGCATCCTTGGAAGTTCCCAGGCGAGGGATGGAATCCCACCCCCAGCTGTGACCTCGGCCACAGCTGCTGCAGCGCTGGATCCGTAACCTGCTGTGCCACAGCGGGAACTGCAATTTCTTTTTTTTTTTTTTTAATTGTGGCTGCATCGTGGCATATGGAAGTTTCTGGGCCAGGGGTCAAATGCTGCAGCAGGGGCCTACACCATAGCAACACCGAATCTGAGCCACATCTGCGACCTGTGTTGCAGCCTGCGGCATCACTGGATCCTTAACCCACTTAGGCAGGCCAGAGGTCAAACCCACATCTTCGTAAAGTCAGGTCCTTAACCCGATGAGCCACAACGCAAACCCCTCCATGCCCACTCTTAAGAACTATGTACCCTTGCTGAGTCACCCAACCTCTCTGTGCTCAGCGTCCCACCCTAAAATGTGGGCGCTAACTCCTTGGAATCCGTTATCAGCTTCGACATGCCAATCTCGGAGACCCGGGCATGTAGCACACGTCTCCAAATAGGTCTAGGGTGTAATCGTTGGAAATGAACGACTGAAATCCTGCTCCTCTCCAGAAGGCGTGGTGTGGCCCTTTCCCTCCTGCCCTGCACTGCCATTCCGGATGGGGGCCCGCGGGGCGAGTTCTTGTGCTCCAGACGCTGCAAGACACCGCTCACGCTGCCAGCTCCACAGGAGGATTAGCCGCCTGTTGGGACAGGTGTGCGCCCCGCAGACCCCGCCCCCACCCCTCATTGGTGTGCGCCCATCCAAGCCCCGCCCCCGAAGGCCCCAGCCGAGGCCCACCTTTCATTGGTGAGCGCCCCGCCCAGCCGCGTCACTTCCGGGCGGAGGAGCTCGCGGAAGGCGGAAGTGCGCGTGCAGTGGTGGCCGCCAAGCGGGGCTGAGGTGTTCCTGGTTGGCACCCCGCGGCTTTTCCCGGTCTGGGCTCGGGACCCTGGGGTGGCCAGCGAGAGCCAGCGGGGGTCGAAGTTATGAGGCGGCCGCGGGGCCTGGCGGGGTCTGGAGGTTGACTGCTCCCGCCGCCTTCCCGCGAGACCGCCTCCTCCAGGCAGCGTCCCCCTCGGGGTCTCGCGCCCCAACGTCGTCCCGGCGCCTTGGACCGGGGGCTCCGGGGCCCCAGGCCTCGCGCTATGACCGCGGCGGCGGCCTCCAACTGGGGGCTTATCACGAACATAGTGAACAGCATAGTAGGGGTCAGTGTCCTCACCATGCCCTTCTGCTTCAAACAGGTGAGTCCAGCGGGCAGCGGTCGCCGCCCTGGCCGCCCCGGGCTCACTCCCCCAGGGGAACCGGGGCTGGGGGAGGGGACCCTGCAGCCCGCCCGCTTCGGCGCTGCAAGAGAAACCGAGGGAAATGCCTTAGGGGTTTAATTAGTAACACGCACAATTAGTAACTTCAGACCGAAGTGCCAAGTGTAGCAAAGCAAAATGAGCTTCCAAAAATGGAGAGTGACCACAGGGTACCGTGTTATTTTTTTCATTGGTGTTTTTCGAAACTCTGATCCCAGTGCGCTTGTATTCAGAATTGCACAAGTCAACCCACCTGGCCTTGGAACTAGATTGGGGTGTTGGTTATAAGGTGGTGGCTATATTCACCAGATTGGACAATTCAGAGCTTTGTGTTTCACTGTATGCAAACATTACCTTAATTGAAAAAGTCTGAAGTATTAACAAATTGGTGTCATTCAGACGTTAAATACTGCGTGGAAGAAACTCAGCGTTTTGAGGTGTGGATTCATTTGGCTTCTGTTCAATCCACAAATAAACAGGCTTTTGGTACTTTGGAAAAGAGAATCTATATGTGTATGCTTAACGTGGTCACCACGCTGTACAGTTGAAAAATAGAAAACTGTCAACCAGCTATAATGGAAAAATAAAAATCATTATATTAAAAAAAAAGAAAAGGGAAGGTGACAGAATTATCAAATTGGGTAATTTCTTCCCTAAGAAGGAAGTTCTCGGCTTCCTGTGTGCCACAGTGGAGGTGGCCGTCTGGGATAGGATCTGGCCACTAGAGAGCTGGCTTTCTTGAGGCTGGAGGAGGACCTCTGGGACACCAGGGAGGGACAGGTGGCCAGCAAGCCCTCCAAGACCGTCCTATGTGATGAAACCAAATAGGTGCAAAAACGAGAGTAAGACGATATTTTGGAATTGAAATGGCCACCAGTTGCTTAATTTAAGACCAAAGCTTTGCTCTTTTCATATTTAGAGTATTTTGCTATAAATAGCAAACAGAAGAAAAAGCGTTTAGGGTTCCCGTGTGAGTGGTTGATCTGACTTGCTAGGCTGACACGTTGCTTGGGGGATGAAGACTGCAGGCTGACGTGGACAGCCAGGCTGGCGGCTTCTGGAACCTCCAGGGCAACGTCTGTGTCTTGGCATGTGAATCGCAGTGTGGGCCGGCCACTTGTGGGTTTTCCTGGAGGGACTACGGGTCCCAGCGTGCACTGCGACTTGCCTGGCACAGAACTGCATTCTGGGATGTGTAGTTGGCTCGTCCTGCGTCTGTAGATGTGGTGCTGCCATCCTTCGCGCCTGTCTGCCAAGTGCCACCGCGGCAGGGCTCTGGGGATTCAAATTTGAGTGTCTGCCGTGTGCTGGGCACGAGGCTCCTGCCAGAGCGTTTAAACATGGGACAGGCTGACTTGCTCGGGGAAGAGCTTAGAGGTGGGGGCCTGCGTGCTGCTGAAGACCTGGAAGGAGTCGGCCTTGCCCTGAGGGCCTGGCTGAGTCAGGACCTGCTCTCACGTGGACTCAGCATCTTCTGCGTGGGAAGCCCCTTGGCCAGAGCATGGAGTGAGGCCAGTGGGCAATTTGGGGATGTGTGTTCTTATCTGGCAGCCAGGTCATACAAAAATTTTTTTGGTTTGTGTCGTCTTTTGGTTTTTTGGTTGGTTTTAGTAATTTGAGTACTTTTCCAAATGAATTAACATTTTATTGACGTGTGCGTAACATGCATACAGAAAAGCGAATGTGTTTTAGGTGTGCTCTGGATGACTTCGTGGAGTTAACAATAGCAAATAGCTCTGAGATTAGAGAGCACAGCACAGCGAGGGCCCCCCCTCCACCCGCGCGTCTCGCCACTGAAGTTCTCCCTGCCACCTCCGGCGCCATGCTCAGTGTGGCCAGGTGTTAACTTGACGTGAGCGGATTGTGTCCCAGATACGTTTCAATGTCTGGCAAGCGTTCCCCGGTTTGTTTGTTCTTTAACCTCTGTAGGCAGCACGGTGTCGCCTGTTGGGAGCCCCAAGGAACACGTGCACGGGCTGGGCCCTGTGGACACGTTCTGCGGGGTGCTGGCCTGCGCGCGGGCCGGCCAGGTCGCGGGCTGTGTGCGCGTTCCGCTCTGGTAGATGCTAGTAGGACAGCTGGTTGTTTCTTCAGCTTTTGGATCACAGATAAACCTGCTGTAAACATTGGCACACAGGTCTGTGCAGGAACACATGTTTTCGTTTCTTTTGGGTAAATACCTAGGAGTGCAGTTGCTGGTCAGATGGCGAGTGTCTGTTTAACGTACAGGAGAGGCGTAAATGTCACTTTTAATCTCTTCCTTCCAGAATGTGTTTATCACTCAGAGCTGTTGATCCAAGTGGCTGGAAGGTGGTTCGCTGTAGGGTGTCTGCAGGGAACTGGGGAGACTGGCAGCCCCTCGATCTCTGAGACTCTGGGAGGGGCCAGGGAGGAAACGGTGTCCCAGGTGCTCTTTCTGGATCACGCAAAGGCTTTGTGTCCCTGGACAGAACGTGTAGCTACCAGGCCCAGGACACTGTAGGAGTGGGAATGAGCCAGAGCTGAGCTTGGGCCCCGTGTCTGCCGGGGGGGTGGGTCACCTGCTGGTCAGCGTGTCAGCCGAAGACTCTGGTAGTTTTACTTTGATGGCGTCTCTTTTTCCTTCCGACTCTCCAGTGTGGCATCGTCCTGGGCGCCCTGCTCCTGGTCTTCTGCTCTTGGATGACGCACCAGTCCTGCATGTTCCTGGTGAAAGCTGCCAGCCTGAGCAAACGGAGGACCTACGCCGGCCTGGGTGAGGACACTGCCTCCCGGGGTGACTGAGCCGTCTCTGACCTTCTTAAGAAGGGCGGCGATCAAGCCCTGGGCCCTGGGCCCGTCCCTTTCTTTGCTTTTCTTCCACTTCATTCTTAAAGAGTTCCTTGAACAGCAATGTCCTATTTAATTTAATTTAATTAATTAATTTATTTGTCTTTTTGCCTTTTCTAGGGCCGCACCCGCGGCATATGGAGGTTCCCAGGCTAGGGGTCTAACAGGAGCTGTAGTTGCCGGCCTTCGCCACAGCCACAGCCACACAGGATCCGAGCTGAGTCTGCGACCTACACCACAGCTCACGGCAACGCCGGATCGTTAACCCACTGAGCGAGGCTAGGAATCGAACCCTCAACCTCATGGTTCCTAGTCGGATTCGTTAACCACTGAGCCATGACGGGAACTCCTCTTTTTTTATTTTAAAATTTAATGCAGTGATTTCCCGTCGTGGCTCAGTGGAAACAAATCCGACTAGGAACCATGAGGTTGCAGGTTCGATCCCTGGTCTCGCTCAGTGGATTAACGATCCGGCGTTGCCGTGAGCTGTGGGGTAGGTCGCAGACGCGGCTCGGATCTAGCGTTGCTGTGGCTGTGGCTGTGGTCGGCAGCTGTAGCTCCGATGAGACTGCTAGCCTGGGAAACTCCATACACCGCGGGTGCGGCCCTCAAAGGCCAAAAAAAAAAGCCAAAAAAAAAATTTAATGCAGTTTTCAGCAAAACCTTTAACATGAACACCGGCTTCAGAATTGAGGTGATGCTTATCTTCCTGTCCTTCCTCAGACAGGCGCCCACCGACAGCTCCCTCCCCATTCAGGCGGCCCCGCAGCCTCTGCCCGCTGTGGGCTTGGGGTGCTGTCCGCTCTCCCCCGTCCCGGGACCTCGCTTCACCTGCCGCTTCACCCGCGGGCAGACTGTCCCTGGGCTCGGGCGTGCGGCTGGAAGTGAGTCTCCGGCCTCGTCCCGTTAGCCGATGTCCTGACGCTGCTGGTTACGGTGTCGTTTCCTTCGGTTCTTTCTTTCCTCCTTTGATTCCAGCCGAGGCAGGGCGGGCTGCTTCTGCTTCCTTTCAGTTCGGAGTGTTTCCTGGCCGCTGGGCTCTGAGGGCAGGGCCCTCCCCTCCCGGCCCCGCGCGCTGTGTACGAAGGCTGCTTTCTCTCTGCGGCCTCAGAGCTTCCAGCTCCGCCTTCTGGGGACACGTGCTGTGGGTCTTGTGTGTTCTCAGGAGCTGGCCCCGTGTACATCTGGGGACGGTTCCTGTCCTCCGGCCGAAGCCCTCCCCCCACCGCCCAGTGTGTGGCCGGCGACTCGCGGAGGGCCTGGCTCAGCCCCCAGCCCGCGGCTCTCACGGTGGCGAGGAGGTGGCACGAGGAAATGGCGTGTAGAGTTCCAGGGGCCGAAGAAAACATGACCATCTGCTGGCCCCACGCGTGGGCTCTTGGCAGCGAGGCCTCTGGCTTCCTTCCGGTCCGCCTGCTTTGCGTTGGCGCCGAGACGCCAGCGTTCGTTCTGACCTCAGGACGAAGGGGCGCTTCCTCCTTGTCTCCTTTCTGATGAGAACGGTGCTGTCAGACTCTGTCGGAGTCACTGGGGAAGTGAAATTTACCAGCTGCCCACCGCCCACCCCGGGAGACCAGATTCTGCCCGGGATGAGCTGCGCTGCGTGGCCGTGGCCTTTGGGGTGACCTTTCACCCCGCTGAGGGTCTCTGTGCAGTAAGTTCCTGTAGCAGATGCCGAAGTGCTTGGCAGCGCCCTGACAGAGGACGCGACCCCGGGCTGGGGAGCAGGGTTCTTGACCGCTAAGTCCCCAGAAGGCGGACTGGTTGGTTTGGTGTGAAAGACTGAGGAAGACTGCCCGACGGCCACCCTTCTGCGTGGCTGGCTGGGGCTCCACGTCTAACTGCCTGTAGTGACTGCAGCCCGCTTCTCACTGGTAGAAGCAGAAAAGATCAGAAACCGCCAGTGGTCGCTGGTTGTGTCTTTGGGACCAAGCGAGATGGCTAGTTGTGGAGACGCCCACAGGCCCCCAGGCCCAGCCTGCAACCCCAGTGGCCCCTCTTCCTGGCTCGGGCCTGGCACCATCTCAGAACCAGAGAGACCCCACTGCTTGGAAAGGAGCCCGAGACAGGAGGAGATGAGAATCGCCAGCAGCCCTCACTCACCTCCTGGGCTGCCTCTGGCTGCTTGTAGGCCTTTCTCCCTTCTCCATCCCCTGGTCCAGTAGCTTGCACTGCAGCCGGGGAGGGGGCCAGGAGGAAGGCACTCCCCGCCTCCCAGAGCCGCAGGGCCGGGACCCACGGCCTCTGTCAGCCGAGCCACCGCATGCGTGGTCTGCTGGGTCGAGGAGTGGGACAGAGGCCTCTGTCCAGCCCTGGGGACGGTGCGGGAATTCCCGAATGGCAGGTGCAGCTTGAACAAACAGCCTCTTTAAACCGCACGTGCTCCGAGGAAGGGCGGGTGGTTTCCGCTGATCTGCCGCCCAGCTGTGTGTTTGAGTTCGCGACAGCTTCCCAGTGTGGTTCGTCCCTGGAAGTGGCCAAGCACTGTGCCCTCCGCCCTGGCTGTGCGTAGGCCTCGCTGGAGAATGAACCGTGCCACTCTGGGGAATTACAGCACTGGCGGAGTTTTTGTTGTTGCCTTGTATGTGTGTTTTAGGGTGTTTGTTGCTTTGGGGCTGGTTCTGTGATTTGATCCACTTTTACCTGCGGCTCCCTTACCTGGCTTGACCTACTTTCGCGTGGCTTTTCCAGCCCCCATTTCGGAAGATACACAGCTGTGCCAGACAGCCCCCTACACCGGAAGTCACGGCCCGACCCGGCCGCCCAGGGTTCTGTGGCCCTGGCCAGCCTGCTGCCCACTCGTGGGCCGAGGGGGGCCTGCGGAGGGCCCCACCCTGCTTGTCCACAGTTGTGTGATCCGCACCTGTGGACACTTGGCTTGAGAGATGTGGGTGCTAAACCCAGGCTTTCCAACACCTGGGATTCTCCAGCCCCCCACCCTTGGTTATTCCTGTGTGGGTGGCAGCGGGGTGGGTGGGGTGGGTGTCATGGGCCGTCCAGGCCCGGGCTCTGGGGGGCGCTGGGTCCACGTTCCCACCCCAACTTGAATGGCACACTCTGCTGCTGCTTCCCCGTCTGCCTGGTGAGCAGGAGGCTTTGGACGTGGGTGGAGAGCGAGGGGTGGGACCAGGGTCCCGCAGTCAGGGAGGCAGGCTCAGAGCCTGGGCCTGGAGCCGCCGCGCAGCTGTCTCAGAGGGAGCGGGAAGGCGCCACCCTGAGCGTGGGGTTTGCACGGGTCCTGCCTTCTCAGTGACCACTCCTGCGGACGCCTGCGGGGCTGGCCTGGTGCCCTGGCTCCAGCCCGAGGGCAGGGGAGCATCCTGGGCCTGCAGGCAGGAGGCTGAGGGCTGGGGCAGCCAGGCCTTTGTACTTGCGACTTAGGATTAGAGGTTACTGGAGTTCCCATTGTGGTTCAGTGGTTAGTGAACCTGACTAGTGTCCATGAGGACCTAGTCTCTGGCGTCGCTCAGTGGGTTAAGGATCTGGTGTTACCGTGAGCTGTGGTGTAGGTTGCAGATGCAGCTCGGATCCCGCGTTGCTGTAGCTGTGGTGTAAGCCAGTGGCTACAGCTCTGATTCGACCCCTAGACTGGGATCTTCCATATGCCGCGGGTGCAGCCCTAAAAAGACAAAAGAAGAAAAAAAAAAGGATTAGTGGTTACTAAGGGATGTGTACCTGAAATGGTGTGTGTGTGGCTGGCTCGGGTGGCGCGGGAGGCGGGGAAGAAGGGAGTAGGGGCGGGACGGGGCTGCCAGGCAGCATCTCGGGTGCAGCCACCTTCCGGCGTCGTCCTGGGAACCAGTCTAGTCTTTCTGGTGAAGCAGGGCCACCTCCTGCCTTGTCCTCTGGCTTCCTGGGGCCCCTTCTGTTTCCTCTGTCCGAAATGCAGGTGTGTTCTGGAACTTTCTCTGGCAGGGTGCTCTGAGCGTTTGGAATATTCTGTGGCGGCTTGGCATCCTTTTGAAGGAAAAGGGGTGGGCTGGCTGGGCCACAGCCCCCTTCGGGCATCCGTGTTCCTGAAGTGCCAGCATTTGTCTAGCGGTCTGTCACGCCGGGGGCCAGAGTGACTCCCCAGTGAGTGGCCCCGTGGGGCCCACTCTTCCCTGCTTTTGGCAGCCCTGCCTCTTCCTGATGGGGTTGGAAGCGTTTTTTGGACTCATTCTTGTCCAGCGGCCAGCACGTTCCCCACTTTCCGTCTTCTGCCCAGCCCTGGCCCCATGTGAAGAGGGACAGGGCGGGCAGCTGGGGCCGTGCTGTCCCACACACGCCCTCTGCTTGCTCCTGGGCGACCTTGTCCTCCTGGGCCGTGGGGGTGGACCGCAGGGCTGCCAGGCCACTGTTGGCTTCTGGGAGCGGCCTGCCGCCGAGGCAGCTCTGAATGCCACCTCTGCTGGAAGCAGTCCCACGCCAGGAGGCAGGGCGGAGGGGCTCCTCCTGCCCGCCGTGGGAGGCTCTGTCACGGCAGGGCGAGGGCGCGGGCCTGAGAGCACCTGCCGCCTCCCGTCCCAAAGCACCACCTGTGATGTGAACCTGAGAGCCCGCAGCCGGGTCCCGCTGGTGTGGCTGCTGTGAAAACCGGATGAGCTGGCGTCCCGGCTCGCCTGGGGGCTGCCGCTGTTTTGCTCTGGACGGTTCTCCTCCCCTTTCCTCTCCTCTCCTTTCTCCCGTGCGTGCGTGTGTGTGTGCGTGTGTGTGTGCCCGCGCACACGTGAAAAGACCAACTACCTGTGTCTTCCCCTGGCCGTGTCCTTGTTTTCTGTGGTTTGTATTTGTCGAAGGTGGCCTTGAGAGAAGCACAGGGCAGAATGGGACACATGCCTCACACTCGTGGAGCTCCCTACCGCCAGGTTTTTGTCCCCTGCCTTTTAACTGTTATGGGTGGCGTTTTCCCCGCTGTGCTCCTCCCTCCCCTAACTGTTACTTGTCTTTCTTTTGCACCAGCGCTGCACGCCTACGGAAAAGCCGGGAAGATGCTGGTGGAGACCAGGTAGGTGTGGGCTTCCACCCGGTGTAATCGCTGCGCTCCAGCTGCGGCCAGAGGGGAGCGTGCGGGTGGCGGCAGCGAACCATGTTTCCCACGGGGATTGGCTTATAACTCGGTGTTCCTTATTAATAGTTGAAAGTTGAGTTTGTTGTACCCATCAACTGATTCGCGTCACGGCGGAAAGCCTTAGTTAAGTCTTACCAAGGAAAATACGAGAATGCAAAGCCCTGGGAACTCAGCGAGGGGGCTCCCTCAGCTGTACCTCGCCTCTGGTTCCTGAAAGTTGTGGGCCAGCTCCCCCCCTCCGGCCCCGCCCAGGATGCTGTTGCGTAAAGGTGGCGTTGGACTGGAAATGTCCTGTCCTCCCTTTGGGGTGAAATTTTACTAGACGAAAAAAATGGCTGGGAACTCGCACTTTTGGGGGGGGTCTTTTTAGGGCCTCACCCGTGGCATATGGAGATTCACAGGCTAGGGGTCTAATCGGAGCTGTAGCCGCTGGCCTTCGCCACAGCCACAGCAACGCGGGATCCAAGCCACGTCTGCAACCTACACCATAGCTCACAGCAACGCCGGATCCTTAACCCACTGAGTGATGCCAGGGCTCGAACCTGCAACCTCATGGTTCCTAGTCGGATTCGTTTCCGCTGCGCCACGACGGGAACTCCCGTTGTTTTAACTTGTGGCACATCCCGTGCGTTTTTGTAGCACTTGAAAGAATTTTGAGTTGCCCCCTCCTGTGGGGAGAAAACTGTCGCAGCACGTGGAGAAGAGGCGAGTGTTCAGTGTCCATTCCCAGTAAAGTAGCGGAGTCCCATCAGCCGCTCAGCATCCACACCGCGGCTCCCGTTCAGCCCTCCCTTGGGTTGCTGCGTGTCGGCGGCCACCCAGCGGGCTGGGGCGCGTCTGAGCTCCCCCGGGCCGGGCTGGCACGGACGGCCCGAGGCCCTGGGCTCCCGTGAGCACGCGCCGTGCCCTTCCTTGCAGCATGATCGGGCTGATGCTGGGCACCTGCATCGCCTTCTACGTCGTGATCGGTGACTTGGGGGCCAACTTCTTTGCTCGGCTCTTTGGGTTTCAGGTAAGACTGTGCGCAGAGTCTGGTGCAGCAAAGGCCCACGGCTGCTGCAGGGCGGCCCAAGGCCACGTCCCAGGCCGGAGCGGGAGGTGGGTGCGTGCCCTGGGGGCACCGGGCCGTCCTGGGCGACGCCTGGCCCTCCTCCAGGTGACAGGCACCTTCCGCGTGGTCCTGCTCTTCGCGGTGTCCCTGTGCATCGTGCTCCCGCTCAGCCTGCAGAGGAACATGATGGCCTCCATCCAGTCCTTCAGCGCCATGGCCCTCATCTTCTACACCGTCTTCATGTTCGTGGTGAGCGTCGGGCGCCGGCCGCCTCCTCAGGGCGACGGGAAGGTGACACAGTGTTGTCCTCGGGAGCCCGGAGCCCGGGGCGGGGAGTGAGGCTGTGACGCTCCTCGTTCCCCAGCAAGACCTCTTCTGGGGGTTAGTGCCCGGGAGTCACGCGGCCAGCCTTTTGTCACCAGGGGGCGGGGGGAGGGGTGTTATTTTCTAGTGCGTGTTTACGGCCGCTGGATGGGGGCTGCAGTGTGGAGTTGAGGCCCTGAGCACCCCTTCCTGGGGAGGGTCGGACGGGGTCATTCCTGCAGGAGCAGGACCTGAGCGTCTGTGCTGGGCTGTTGTTAGGGGGCCACGCACGGGGCGACGTCCCCTGCTCTCCCCTGGGCTTGTCTTTGAAATCATGTCAGTGCAGGACCGGCGAGGACTTGCCAGCGTAGGGGACTCTGTTCCTGAGGCAGCTGGGGAGGGCACGGCTGGTGGGCCTCACTGCTGAGGGGCCCCTGGATGGGCAGGTGTGCCCGTGTGCCCGCGTGCCCGGAGGCACGGCAGCACGTGCTCCTGGAAGCGCCTGGCCGGCCCTCGGCACAGCAGGGGCCGGTGAACTGGGACTGTGGGGGACCCCCGGCCTCTGCAGCTGGTGGACCAGGCTGTGCTGTGGGGGCCCCACACCGCACCCGGCCCCCGTGCAGGCAGCCTCGGCCCAGCCCGATGTGTCCACAGCCTGATGCTGAGTCCCCCCCGCCCCCAGATCGTGCTCTCCTCCCTCAAGCACGGCCTCTTCGTCGGGCAGTGGCTGCGGCGGGTCAGCTACGTCCGCTGGGAGGGCGTGTTCCGCTGCATCCCCATCTTTGGCATGTCCTTCGCCTGCCAGTCGTAAGTGCCGCCTGTCCCGGGGCCCGGGTGGGCAGGGGCTGCGGGGTTGGGAGGGGACGCTCTGTTTTCTTTGCCGGATGGTCCAGGCCGCGTGCCGGACCCCCGGGGCCTCTCCCGCTCTGGCTTCGGGGCAAGGTTTAGATGTTCACAGAGATCCACTCTGTCCCCAGCACTCTTGGCGAGCGCCCGGCTTGCCAGGTCCCCGGGAGGGCTGGCTGCGGGGAGGCGGGGCACGCCAGCCGTCTGATCGCAGAGGCCCAAACGTCTTGCCAGAATTTAGCTGTTCGTGTGAGAACAGTTAAGAGGAAATTATACAAACATTGACTTCAGACTGCTGCCGGGAGGCTCTCGGAGGACTGTGTGCGCGCGTGCGCACGAGCGGCGTGCTCCCCGGCTCGCGGGGCTGTAGATGCGGGTCAGGCTGTCTCTCAGCAGCCGTACCTTCACCAAGTGACAGGGTGTGCGGCTCACGCCCGGTTAGACGGTAACCCGCTCACAAGAGACGTAAATCTGGGGGGACAGGAAAGGACCCCAGGCGGGGCCCCACGGAGCAGCCCCGAGCCTCCAGCGGGCACGGGCTGTGCCAGCCATCCACTGACGTGACAGATGAAATTTGTTCAGACTGCTGTGTTTACAGCCGCATGTAGGATCCAGATCATCATTTCCCACTTACCGTCTCTCTTGGCAGCTCAGTTCCTACCGAACACGCTCCGCTCTTGCTGTTTGGCGTCCCCACTGCAGTTGGTGACAGGCGTTACGTCCTTTTGCCATGCACCTAGTCACCGGTTGTCCTTTTCAGCCGCGAGTTTGCTTTGGCAGCAGGCAGCCCTGGTCGGGCTTTCCGGCCGCGGCCGCTCCGGTCAGGCGCGTGCCTTGGGTTGGCTCTTGGGTCGATTACAGGTCCCGAGGGCGTTGTGAGCGCCGTCCCTGCTGTGCACGGGGGGCGAGGGGCTGCAGATCTGCCCGCATCCCCCCAGGGGGTGGTGCCAAGGGGCCCAGAGCTGGGCGCCTCCAAGGGCAGAAGTGGCTCTTCCCTCTGCTGCGCGTCTCAGGACTGGGCGGGTGGGCTCGCCCGCGTGGCTGCTCTTCTTGCCCCCCGGCCCAGGGAAGCGCCGAGAGAGCGCTGAGCACGCGGAGCCCGGGCTGTGCGGGGGTCGGGGGTGGGGCTGCCACGGGGTTTGGCTCCTGCCATCAGGGTCCCCGGGGTGCCGGCGGGATCGGAGGACGGCCTTTCCACACCGTTCTTCCCCGAGTGCCGAGCACGGCCCCTCCTCGCAGTGGCAGCAGCCAGGGCAGGGACTTGTGGGGCCGAGGCGGAGTGCTCCTGTCTCGAGATCTGGTGTTGGGGCTCCTGGAGTGGACCTCGCTCCGGCCCGAGGAGCAGGTCAGCGCCCCAGTGCTGGTGCCGCTTCCCCTGCGGGTCCTCTGCCTCCTCCTGGGGCTGCAGGGACGTAGCTGTGGCCACCTGGGGCCCTCTGCCAGGCCGAGGCCGAGGCAGTGTCCATGGCGACCCCTGCCCCCTGGGATGGCTGCTGGCAGGGTGTGTGGGGCCAGGGGTCGGTGCCAGCCTTGTCACACAGTGTTAGCAGCTTTAGCGGGTCCTCTTTGTTCTCCTTTCACTTTTTACGGCGGTTTTGGGGTTTGGCTCTGCCGGCTATTGTGCTTTTCATTTCTGTCCTGATGCGCCCCCTCCCGGCCTCCCGTGTGGCGTGACCGCTGGCCCTGGCTCGTCTGTCACTCAGCCTTGGCGCAGCGTCACCCTGGTTTCTCCCCTCAGGGCTGCACAGGCCCCCTCCCTCCCGTCTGCTCCGAGGGGCCCACCTCTCGCAGGTGGCTGTCCCTGCCTGCCTCCGGCAGAGAGCAGCGCCGCCCCGCGGGCCTGGGACTGAGGCCGCTCCTCCCGCACTGAGCCCCTCGCCGAGGCGCTGGGATGGGCAGGCAGCCCGGCTTGTTTGTTTAACTTTCATTCTTTGACAGCAGCGCTCTGCACCGCTTCCTGCTTCCCCTGTAAACACGGGCGGCTTCAGCCCGGCCCGCGCCCCCAGGCTCCCAGGAGCGGTCGCGCTCCTGCTGCAGTGGAACGAGTGGCCTTTCATCCCCGGCACTTGCGAAGTGTTTACAGAGAGCGTGTCGCAGGGCGCGGAGCGCCGTCCTTGGCCCGGCAAGGGTTCGGCCCAGCTCTGTGTGGCCACTGTGGTGGGAAGGCGGGTGTCCTGGGACCTGGGGAGGCCTGTCCCCTGGATCGGCTCCCCGAAGGCGCCGGTTCTTCTGCAGCCAGGTCCTGCCCACTTACGACAGCCTGGACGAGCCGTCGGTGAAAACCATGAGCTCCATCTTCGCTTCCTCCCTCAACGTGGTCACCGTCTTCTACGTCATGGTAGGAGCCCTGCCCCTGCTCCTCCCCCGAGCCTCCGCCTGGCTCCTGGGCCTGCGAGCCGAGCCGAGCCGTTCGGAGGTGGTGGGGTCCCCGTCCCACACGCCTCGCCAGGGCCTGCGCTGACTCGCTGGGGCGGGGAGTAGCAGCGGGAGGGGCACGGGCCGCAGCCCCCGGGCCCCATGCGGGTCCACATTCTCCCCCTGGAGGTTTTCTCACGTCGCAAGGAGAGTTGCGAAGTCTGGCTCGTCTCCCCGAACCTGGTGGTTCCCCGTTCTTGTCGGTCGCACGGTTGGGCTGCCGGGCCCAGCCTGTGGGGAGCACGGTGTACCCACGGCCGCCTGGGTCGGGTCTTGAGCCCAGTGAGGACCAGCCCTCCCGCGCGGCACGTGGGGCATCTAGCGCCCCGCCCCCTGGGCGCCCCTCAGCTCGAGGCTCCAGCCTCTGCTCGTCAGGGAGCCGGGAGCCGGCACCTGGTCCTGTTGCCGGGCCCCCACTGTCCTCCTCCCGCAGGTGGGCTTCTTTGGCTACGTGAGCTTCACCGAGGCCACCGAGGGCAACGTGCTCATGCACTTCCCGTCCAACCTGGTGACGGAGATGATCCGCGTGGGCTTCGTGATGTCCGTGGCCGTGGGCTTCCCCATGATGATCCTGCCCTGCAGACAGGCCCTGAACACGCTGCTGTTTGAGCAGCAGGTGAGGAGCTCAGCTCCTGTCTCCGCGGGTGGCTTGTGCTCGTTCCTTGTTTTCCTGGGCAGTAGCAGGAAGAGCGTGTATTTTTTTGTTTTTTGTTTTTGTCTTTTTAGGGCCGCACCCCCAGCGTATGGAGGTTCCTAGGCTAGGGGTCTAATAGGAGCTGTGGCCACCGGCCTACACCGCAGCCACAGCAGCACGGGATCCGAGCCGCATCTGCAACCTACACCACAGCTCACGGCAATGCCAGATCCTTAACCCACTGATCAAGGCCAGAGATGGAACCTGTGTCCTCACAGAGACAATGTCTGGTTCTTAACCAGCCACACCACATTGGGAACTCCAATAGGCTGAGCTTTTCCTGACCAAAAATCCGAAACTCTAGTTAAAAAGAAATCTTTTCATTCGGGAGTTTTCACTGTGGTGCAGCAGAAACGAATCTGACTAGTGTCCGTGAGGACTTGGGTTCGATCCCTGGCTGTGCTCAGTGGGTCGGCGAGCCAGCGCTGCCATGAGCTGTGGTGGAGTCCGCAGACGCGGCTCGGATCCCGTGTTGCTGTGGCTGTCGTGTAGGCCGGTGGCTACAGGTCCGATTTGACCCCTAGCCTGGGAACCTCCATCTGCCACACATGCAGCCCTAAAAAAATAAGTAAATATATAAAGAAGCCTTTCACTGGGATCTTTTTAAAGCAACTCTGGAGAAACAAGCCCTGGATCGATGGGGGGCTCCAGGGGGAGACGTGCCGCCAGGCCTGTGTCCCGGGACACCATGTCCCGTCCTCAGAGAAGCAGCAGGACATCGGGGCTTTGCTTCAGCAGAGTGCTGTGGGTGCTCGGAAGGGCCGGCTGGGCCCATGGGAGCTGGCAGTGGCCGGCTGGGTGGTAGACGGGTGCTGGGGTCTGGCCACTGTTCTCTTGGTGTTTGTGCAGATGAAAGTTTTGGCAGGTTGACGAAGACACCTGAGCCTTAAGAGAGGCCACGTTTCGAGAGTGTGGGCCTGACGCCGTGTAGTCCTGAGAGCGGTGTTCAGATGTACCCTGGGGACCCCAGTTCCCTGGCTCTGCCCACCACCAGGTTGACAGCACAGGCGTGGGCTTGGTAGGGGTGGCCCTCTCCCGGTGGCTAGTCCTGTGTTCCTGCCTGGGTCCTTGAGCCTGGACTGCGGTGTCAGCTGGGACTGCAGCGGCCACACAAGTTCCACCTGAAGCGCTTAGGCCAGGGTGAGGGAGAGGGAGAGTCCGGCAGGCAGACGTGGGGGTGGCTGCCTGGGCCTCAGGGACAGGCGGAACCAGGTCATAGTCCGTGTGGCTGGCACGTGGTCGCGGCAGCTTCCCTCGGATTCTGCACCAGGGACAGCACCCGTCGCAGAGCCCCAGCCCTGAAGGACCGGCTGCTCGCCACCCCCACCCCCACCCCCAGTGGTCAGCTGCAGGCACCTGGGCGCCACGCAGGCAGATTTGGTCTCTGTGTGCCCTGGGGGCGTGGCGGGCCAGCTCCGGTAGCCTCAGGGTCCTCTCTTTCATGCAAACACGCATGTCATATCCGAACAGCGTTTGTGTGTCTGTGCATAGCACACTTTTATCAATTTGTAAATTAGAAATCAGTAGCGTTACTAAGGGAAATGTTAAATCAAGAGGGAAACTCACCTCGCCCGGCTGACCCGGTCTGCTCCCTCCGCGCTCCCATGCGGCTCTCTGTGGGCTTCTTCTCCCTGTGTCTCCTCCTGTCTTTCGCCGCGTGTTTCAGTGGAAACCGCAGCATCCCTACCCCCCTGCTCTCGCCTCTCTGGTTGGGTGTCCTGCGTGCTGCCGGTTTTTCACCCCTGACCTCTCGCGGGTAACTCTCATGACCGCCGTGTCCACACAGCTGCCCGTTTCTTCTGCTCCTCTCGGAGCATCTCTTGGTACGTGTCTAGTGAGGATCCTGAGTCAGGTGCAGACCTAACACCCTCCGCGGTCTGCCCTGAGCCACACTGGAGGCCTCCAAAGCCTGTCCCTAGAGGAGGCGAAGCCTCACTTGTGTGGTGTTTTCCTAGCCCAGCAGCAGGCGCCCCAGCCAGCCCCTCCCGTGTGCGCAGCGCTGTTCTGGAACTCCACTCCCATCACCTCCTTTGGTCCTCACTGCAGCCTGGTGAGATGCTTCTGGTGCCTCTGTTGGCCGAGGCCGGGGCAGAGGTGGCTTCTCTTTGGCTTGATCTCAGCATGTTGTGACTTCTTCTTGGACGCGCCTGCTGGACACAAGCATGGCACAGCCCCGCGTGTGCGTGTGCGTGGGGGGCCTGCCGCTCCCTGAGACCGCATGTCACTGTGAGCCAGGTCTGCCTCCTGTGTCCCGTGCTTTGTAGCACTTTATTTATGTTTGGTCTTTTTAGGGCCGCGCCAATGGCCTATGGGGGTTCCCAGGCTAGGGGTCCAATCGGAGCTATAGCCATCGGCCTACATATACCACAGCCACAGCAACACGGGATCTGAGCCACGTCTGCGGCCTACACCACAGATCACGGCCACGCCGGATCCTAAATCCACTGAGTGAGGCCAGGGATTGAACCTGTGTCCTCATAGATACTAGTCAGAGTTGTTTCTGCTGAGCCATGACGGGAGCTCCTGTGCGATGCTTTGAGAAGGCCCTTTCGTGGCGCTGGTCTAGAGGGAGGCGGGCGGCAAGCCGCCGAGTCTTAGTGTGAAGCCGTAGTTTACGCTGGTCGCTGCTGTGGGAGTGGCTCGTGCCTTCCTCGTCATGGTGGCAGGTTCCCGTCCGGGCAGGTCTGCGGACCTGCCTCCCCCCGCCCCCGGCAGGCCCCCCGGCTGCTGGTGGAGCCCTTTAAGGGCTCGCCTCACAGGAGAGCAGAGAGGAAATCGGTCATTTCAAACCTTATTGTTTTTATTTTCCTTCGTGTAGCAGAAAGACGGAACCTTCGCTGCTGGAGGCTACATGCCGCCCCTGCGGTTCAAAGCCCTCACCCTCTCGGTCGTGTTTGGAACCATGGTCGGTGGAATCATGATCCCAAACGGTAAGCGGGCCTGCTCGGCCTGGCCTGCCGCTGCCCTTTTCTGCCCTCTCTGTCTGGCAGCTGCACGGCCCCACCTGAGTCTCGGCCTTCTCCTGGGTGCCTGGAGCCTTGCTGCCGCTGTCCACACTGGCTTGAAAACTCTCCAGGCTCCCAGAGCTTTTTTCTTTCAGACCCTGGGAGGGGCTCAGGAGAAGATGCTGGCTCGAGGGGGCCGCAGACTCGGGTGGGGACACCGGCCCGCTGCGGGGTGAGAGGTCACCAGGCAGCTCCTGCAGTGCTGGGCACCTCGCCGGCGGGGAAGCTGGGCTCCGAGGGAGGGGGGTCGACAGGGCTCCTGGGCCCTCGCTGTCCCACTGTTAGATTGGACCCCCGAGCGACCCCGCCGTCTGCAGCTGTGCCAGGGGGCGGAGAGGTGCCTGGGTGTGGCGGCTCCAGGCCCAGCTCGTGGGAAGCCTACCCGCCCCGCCACTCTCGTTCGCAGTGGAGACGGTCCTGGGCCTCACAGGCGCCACGATGGGAAGCCTCATCTGCTTCATCTGCCCGGCTCTGATCTACAAGAAGATCCACAAGAACGCGCTGCCCTCCCAGGTGCGTCCCTCCCTTGGTGCAGAGGAGGCGGCTGCGTGGGGCTGGGGACGTGGGCGCGGGCCGGGTGAGCAGCCTGCACCCTGGGCCGCCGCGCCAGGCTGCTGCTGCATCTGAGCGTCCAGTACTGAGCAGTTTCTCCCTGCTGTCCTCACGGTGACCGGTCCCCAGAGTGTCTGTAGGAAGCTTTCTGGTTTCGGGGATCCCTGTGCTGAAGCAGGGGCTCTGTCCCCTGAGCCAGCGAGCAGGTCGGCGCTGTGGCTCCGCAGCCCACCTCAGCCTGTCCCCTCTGTCAACACGGGTGGTGGCAGCGGTCAGCCTCCCCGGAGCGAAGGTGGGCGTGTCTCCCCCCGTGGACTGACCGCGCCCTCTGCTCACATCTGCGCGGCTGTCGAGCCGCTTCTTACTGAGAGGCCTGTGCCAGTTTCAGGAGTGTAGCGCGCGCAGCAGAGCGCCTTGTTCTCGCGGGCAGCGCCATCCGTGTTTGCCAAGTGGGGAGCCAGGGCAGGGGTGGAACGTTCCTGCAGGGCCCCGCGCTGCCCACGGCCTTTCCTCCCCGAGGCTCACCGCGCGGTGTCTTCTGATGCTTTGGAGTAAGTTTGTCTGCCTCTCGAGTTGGTGTAGACGGAGTCTCACAGTAAGTGCTGGCGTGTCTGGCCTCCTTATTAGTGTCACACCTGAGATCCCCGCGTGACTGCCAGGCGGGGGCCCTGGGGACGCGGTGCCCAGCGTCTGGACGGGCCGCCCCGCGTGTTCCTGCCCGCGCAGCTGTGCAGCCGCCCTTTGTCAGTCACTCACTTAGCTGCGGACCTGTTGGGCCTGGGGCTTACGGCGGTCCGGTTTTGGTGCGCTTTGTCAGACTTTTTTTGGCTTTGCAAAGTGGTCCTCAGGCTCCACGTCGGAATTCCAGTTGCTTTGATGTCTGTTGTCCATTTTTCAGATTCTAGCTCTCCAGATGGATGTTTAGCGGTACCTCATCTGGGTTTTAATGTGCAGCTCCCATGTGATTGATCGCGTTGAACACCGTTTCATACCCTTGGTAGCCACATGGGTGTCTTCTTTTGTGAATACCTTTCAGCTCTTGCCCATTTTTTTTTTTTTTTTTTTTTTGCTTTTAGGACCACACCTGAGGCATGTGGAGGTTCCCAGGCTGGGGGTCAAATCAGAGCTACAGCTGCCGGCCTACACCACAGCCACAGCAACATCAGATCCAAGCCGCGTCTGTGACCTACACCACAGCTCACGGCAACACCGGATCCTCAACCCACTGAGTGAGGCTGGGGATCGAACCCGCAACCTCACAGTTCCTAGTCAGATTGTTTCTGCTGTGCCATGACGGGAACTCCACCCATTTTTTAAATCCATTGTTGTTTGTCTTTGTCTTACTGATTTATGGAGAATTTTTTTGTTTGTTTTTTGCCATGCCTGCAGCATGCGGAGTTCCCCAGCTGGGTATTGAACCCACACCACAGCAGAAACCCAGGCTGCTGTGGTAACAACCCTGGATCCTTAACCCCTTGCACCACAGGAGAACTCCTTGTTGAGGTTTTTTTAAAAACCGTATAAGACCTTTTTCAAGGACTTTCCGTTGTGGCTTAGCGATAACAAACCCAACTAGTATCCATGAGGATGTGGGTTCGATCCCTGGCCTTGCTCAGTGTGGTAAGGGTCTGGCATTGCTGTGAACTGAGGTTGCAGATGTGGATTGATTCTGGTGTGGCTGTGGTATAGGCTGGCAGCTGCAGCTCTGATTTGACCCCTGGCCTGGGAACCTCCATATGGCCCAGTTGTGGCCCTAAAGAGAAAAAAAAGGCAAAAAAAGACTTTTCAGAAATACATATTACAAGTGTTTTCTTTCACTCTTGGCTGCTTTTTCACTTTCTTAACCACACCTTTTGATCAACAGATGTTCTTAGTTTTTTAAATGTGGTTTAATTTTTTGTCTTTTTTTTTTTTTTTGCAGTGTGCTTTTTAGGTACAATTTAAGAAAATGTTGCTTATCCAGAGATCTTTTTTTTTTTTTTTTTTGTCTTTTTATCTAGAGCCGCACCCGCGGCATATGGAGGTTCCCAGGCTAGGGGTCTAACAGGAGCTGTAGCCGCCAGCCTTCGCCACAGCCACAGCAACGTGGGATCCGAGCCGCGTCTGCAACCTGCACCACAGCTCACAGCAACGCCAGATCCTTAACCCACTGAGCGAGGCCAGGGATCGAACCCGCAACCTCATGGTTTTTAGTTGGATTCGTTAACCACTGAGCCACGAAGGGAACTCCCAGAGGTCTTAAAGACAGTCTCATCTGTCCTTTTGTAGAAGCCTCTTTATTTTTGCTCTCACATCTAGACCTGTGCCCCGTCTGGAGTGCTTGGTGTGAGGCAGGGATCAGGGTTTGTGTTTGTGTGGCTCTCCAGCTAAGCAGCACCCTCCTTGTCCTGGCGGGGTCACGGCCCTGTGGTCACTGGTGTCCTGTGTGTGTGCGAGGCCAGGAACTTGTTGCCGAGGCTGCAGCCACGTGACTCCTCTTCAGCGTGGACTTTGCTCCCGGCTCCTGGCCTCTCCAGCCCAGCCTTAGAACTGGCTTCTCAGCTTCCCGCACAACAGCTATTGGCATTTGACCGGGGCTGCGTCACACTGCAGACTGAAGACTTGACCTTATTCAGCTCATAGCTTTTCCTAATTTCCATCCTTCTCTCTTCTTTCACAAGTGGCTTCTTTAGATTTCCAGACTTTGGAGATTTGCTAGTGATCTCTTTTATTGATTTCGAGCGCAGTGCTGTGTGGTTGCAGAACACAGGCTGGAGGACTTGAGTCCTTTGACATTCATTGGGACTGGCTTTGTGGCCCAGCCTATTCTGACAGCTGTTCAGTGGGCTGTGTCGTCTGCAGCTGTTGGACGTGTTAGATCGAGTTTACTGATTTTATTTCATTTTATGCTATTTTATCTCATTTTGGCCACACCCATGGCACATGGAAGTTCTGGGCCCGGGAGCTAGCTCCTGTTGCAGCTGTGGCAACGCCAGATCATTAACCGCTGCGCCACAATGGGACTTGCTGATTTTTAGATTTTACATGTTTTTACTGATTTTTTAAATCTTTGTGTATCAGTTATGAGAAAGGTATGACAGGTCCCACTGTAGTTATAGGTTTGTTTATTTGTTCTTTAGTTCTATCAGTTTTGATTTTTGTTTTTTAAGCTATGTTGTTAGGAGCATGCAGTTCTAAGGTGTTACGTTATTAAAATGACCCATTTTCAGAGTTACAGTGGGTTAAGGAGGATTGTCCCTGCTGTGGCTCACTGTGGCCTGGGTTCGGTACCTGGCCTGGGAACTTCCACAGGCCACGGTGTGGCTAGAATAAATAAATAAATAATTAATACCCCCTTTTCTTGTGAAGTGTCCATCTTTCTAACATCCGCAGTATCTGACATCCGCAGCTAACCCGACCTTGTTTGTGTTTGTGCCCAGCCTCTGTCATCCTTTGCCTTTTGATCTCTCAGTCTTTGTATTTAAGGTGTGTCTTGAGTAGAAGCATGTAGTGGGCTTTTGTCTTGTTTTGATTTAGTCTTTTAGCAAGGGTGTTTTGGAGTATTTACAGCTTATGAAATTATTGATTGGGGGATTAAAATCTTCCATCTTTTTGTTTTTTATTTGCCTCATTTTTTTCTGTTTTCTGTCTCTTTCTTATCACCGTGTGGGTAAATCCAGCACTGTCAGTGTTTACTGTTGGTTCTTAGCTGGTTTACACTGCTCTGTTCCACCAGCGGGTGTACGAGGCAGTTTAATATGAATCCTTGGCTCATTAGTTGACCGTAAATTGTTTTTTTTTTTTTTTTCTTTTTGTCCTTTTGCTTTTTCTAGGGCTGCACCCGTGGCATGTGGAGGTTCCCAGGCTAGGAGTCTAACAGGAGCTGTAGCTGCCAGCCTACACCACAGCCACAGCAACGCGGGATCTGAGCCACATCTGCAACCCACTGAGCTAGGCCAGGGATCGAACCCACAACCTCATGGTTCCTAGTCGGATTTGTTAACCATTGAGCCACGATAGGAACTCCTAGTTTTTTTTTTTCAACCACTTCCCAGACAACAAGGCAAGCATCCAGTGATATTTTAACTTCATTTACTCTCCTCTGGCCTTTGGTGCCGTTGGTTTTGTGTATTTTAATTTTATGTATATTTTATTATTTATTTATTTTTAATTATTTAGGGCAGCACCTGTGGCATATGGAAGTTCCCAGGCTAGGGGCTGAATCAGAGCTACCGTTGCCAGCCTACACCACAGCCACAGCCATGCCAAATCCTTAACCAACTGAGCAGGGCCAGGGATCGAACTCGCATCCTCATGGATACTCTTCGGGCTCATTACTGCTGAACTGCAGCGGGAACTTCATAATTTTATGTATACATTACATATCAGAAGACATTGTTGATATAGTTCAGACAGTTGGGATTGCTTGTATGACCCTGTGCCCCCTCTGGTTCCCTGCGGCCCGGCGCTGCCCCTGGCCTGCTTGGTGCCTTGTGGGGGTGCGAGCATCTGTAGAGGCTCTGGGTGACATGTCCCCTGTCCAGCGGCCAGAGGACGGGCAGAAGGCCTGTGTCCACTAGAGGCCAGTCTGTTTCAGGTTTGCCCTCACTCCCAGGTGTAGCCCTCCCTGAATCTCCATGAAATGTGGCCGCCCACAGATTGCTCAAAGCTCTGCCTAGCGCTCATTCTCTTGGCACCTGCTCTTGGCCCGACTCCGCGCAGCTGGTGGCTGGCACTGCCTCGGGGGAGAACTGCACACGAAGCGAGGCTGCATCCGTCCTCTGAGTCTCCTCTTCCCCGGGGTGGCAGCCCCCCGCTTCTGGCTGCTGCAGGCTGCAGGCCGCTGCTCTGCCGTCCCTCTGTCGGCACCGCTGACTGGGAGGCCCCTCGCTGCCTGTGTCTGTCCTCTGGGGCCTCACCCCTCAGGTCTCAGCTGCTGAGGTCACTCAGCAGTGTCTTCGGTTGGGGGTTTGGGGGAGTTCGGGGGGCTCATTATAATATGAGAAGCTAGCCCGTTCCCCGCCAAGCTGTAAGTGTCTCTCCCAGTTGGTCAAGTCCCAGTGCTTAGTCCTTCAGACCCTTTTTAGGGGAGAAGAAAGTTGTCCTTAGAATGGCTCTCCCACTGCAGGATTATTTTAAGGACTTCCTGCTCAGTTCTAGTAATTCCATGACTTTATTTTTCCGTTTAAATTTGGTGCAAGAAACAAGGTAGGCATCCTGAGTTTTTTCTAGATGGCTTCCTAGTTGTCAGAATGCCGTTAGATCCATCCCTGCCAGGAACTGCTGCCGCCGCGTGTACTAAAGCCCCGTGTGCTCGGGCTCGCATGGGACTGACTGTCCCGCCCGGGGTGTGCTGCCCCGTGGCGGGCGCCCTCGTCTGACAGCGCGGCTCTGAAAGCGTTTGAGTTCTAATCTCGCTTCTTTCATTAATGACGTTTCTGGGTGTTCTTGCTTGTTTGTTTTCTATATGGATGTTTGAATCGACCAGTCTGACTGAACAAAAATAAATCCAGCTCTTTGCTTTTGGCCTGATTGGACCCGTTGAAGCCGTAGGTAAATGTAGAAGCCTTGGCCCTTTGGCGCTGCGGCTCCTCTGCGGAGTGCGTCTGTGAGCCCCCAGCGCGGGCACGGGCCGTGGTGCTTGGTCGTCACGGCCGCTCGCTCTCCTTCCCCGTCTCCTCCGCGGGACCGGGCCGCTCGGCTGCTCTTGCCCGCGGCGCGGGGCCCTCGCCCTCCTTGCCTCTCCTGGCGGTCGGGGGAGGCTCTGGGCGCTCACACGCTGACTTTTTACCCGCTCACCTCCAGCATCTCTTGGCTTTCGCCTCCCCCTTTCTAGCTGCTTGCCTCTCGTCTGTGTTGTCTTCCGGGCTCGGCTGCGCCAGCTTCCGGTGCTGAGCTGTCGAGCTCAACGCCGGCTTTGGCTTCACGCGTGTAAATGACCCCACTTTCATATGTCCCCTCGTGTCTGTAGAAGTGGACACGTGCGACCTCGGTAAAAAAGCGTGTACTGTGCCTGTTCTGCTGCGGGCTTGTAACTCGGAGAGCACGAGCCCGTGCGGAGAAGACAAGGTGTGGCTCCCTCTGCCCGGTGTCCTGGGGAGACGCCCGGCCCGGCGGGCCCCGGCGACTGTGGCTGCGGCCGAGCGTGCATGCACATGCGGCTGCGGCTGCTGCTGGTTTGCCTCTGAACACGGAGCTTTCGTGGTTGGGGAAAATGCCAAGGGGCACACTTGGAAATGTGACCTGGGCCAGAGGGCACCTGCCTGGCGTGTGTCCCTCCTGCCCCGGGCGCCCCCCCGCGGCTCCCACAGGAGGCACATCTGCCGAGCGCTCCGGCCCAGAGGGGCCTGCTCCTGGCCCCGGGGGCCTCGGAAGGAGCCGGGGAAGGTGGGCGGTCGCGGCTGCGCTGGAGAGCCATCCTCCCAGGAGCGAGTGGGGACCGTGGGCACGCGGTTGGCCCTTCGTGTGTCGGAAAGAAACTTTACCTGCCGTCACCAGCCTGTGCTCGACCTTCAAAACCTCAGACCTCGAGGGTCTTCCCGGGACCGCTGAGGTGGAGGAACTGCCGTCTGGAACTGGCTGTGTGGGGAGCAGCGGGGCCGCAGGGAGCCCTGAGTGGGAGCTTCCGATGCACCTTGTGCCCCGGAACGGGCCAAGGTGGCCCCCCAGGACGGGACGCCCCAGCCCAGGGCTGGGGTCCCCGGAGCACCTGCCACCCCTTGATCACAGTGTGGGGCCAGGGGCTTTGGCCACGTGCGTCTTCCGTGTGCACAGTGGGTGGCCCCGTGCTTCTCTCTGGTGCTGAGTTGGGGGCCGCAGCCGACTGGGAGGCTGCGGGTCACTGCTGGGGCGGCGTCCTGGTGCTGGGGGCGGGGTCAGTGGTCAGGGTGGACTTGTCGGGTTGCCCTGGGGACCTGGCCAGCCTGGAGCGCCTGCTGCTGCTACCAGCCGTGTGCCCGCCCTGGCTGCGGCGGACTCTTGCCTCCTAACTCCTGCCTGCTTGCAGGCTGTGACCTGGTCACTGTGTCAGCATCACCATGTGTCAGGCCTGGCCGCCCCCGCGCCCTCACGGACACCTGCCTGGCTCCCCTCAAGCTGGGGCGGCTCTGGCAAGGGTTTTCTTGAGCCTGTGTCATTTCTTCCCGGGAAAGGGTGACCGGCTGGGACGTGCAGCCACTTACCAAGGCTCTAGCTGGGCCCGCGAGCCGCTTGCACACAGCGGTCAGCTGGCGAGTGCCCTGCAGAGCCCAGGGCTGGCTTGCAAGCCGGGGTGTCGGGAGGCACTTAGGGACCTAGGGAAGGGGGAATGGAGCTGCTGCGGGACGGGGGCACGGGTGGGGTGTCTTCATGACAGGGCGGAGCAAGTGGGGTCCTGGGACGTCTGGGCCGCGAGCAGTGGCGGGTGTGTGCCTGGTGCCAGGCGGACCCTCCTGGCGCCCCACGGGCTCTACTTTGTAAACCGAACTGAAGTTGATGCTTCCTTGGTCTTTCGGGGACCTTGCTGTCTCCCAGCCTTAATGGAGTTAATATTTATTTTGTGTGCAATTTGTTTCTTTGAGGCCAGAAAGCCAGGAGTTGAAATAAATCACTCAAAACCATGGATGAAATGTTGCCTTTGGCTTCTCTGTCTCCTGTGGAATGTGCAGTGATGTCCCCGTAAAAATAACCCGGGAAAAGCGACCGGCCAGATGTCTTCCTCTCTGTCAGAACCATTCTAGGGGTGGGAGGCGAGTGCGAGTTGCTGGTGACGCCCAGCTCGTGGGACCCGGTGTGCTCCTGGGCCAGCGTGTTTTGGGGTGCTCTCTCTGTCTTGTCCTCGTCCTGTTGGGGCTGCGGGACCCCAGCCGGGGCCTGAAGTTCTTTCTGTTGTTCTTAGCCATCAGCTTAGGAACAGTTTCTTTTTAAACTTTGTAAAACTGCTCTGGTCGCCTCTGAGAGCAGGTGTAATGCGCTGGCCTCTGAGCACGCGGCTGGAGCAGTCTGTCCGCACGTTTTGAAGAAAATAATTTGGGGTCGAGGGCGGGGGTCGGGAGCGGGGTTCAGGCTGTGGACCTGTGCGTCATACAGTCTCTGATGCTGCTCAGACCCGGGGGCTCCAATCAGTAGCACCCCTCGTGTCCCCGACAGAGGCCAGCGGCGGGTCAGGCCTGGAGGGGCCCTGGGTGCAGGCAGGCCAGGCCTCCGTGAAGCCTCTCCGTGGGCGCCGACTTCCTCCCTGGGCGTTTCTCGTGGGTTGGCGCCCACCTTCAGGAGTGCAGGCCCTCTCCTCCTGGATGGGTCTCTCCTCTCATCGTGCTGGGCCTGGGAAAGTCTCCCCGGTTCTTTTGAACCGATGTTTTTTAAAGAGTCACCATGCTTTCCAGAAAAGCTTTGAGGTCTGGCTCCCTGGGCAGGCCACCTCGCGGCTCCTCTCTGCGGAACCAGGATGCGCTGCTCCCCGCCCTGGGGGAGCCGGGCCGGTGGGCTGGCCGGGCTGAGCAGCGGCTGCGGCAGTTGAAGTGACACGGAAGGCGTCGGCCCAGAATTCACAGGGGCTGCAGCGAGAGTTGGACTCCGCTGACTCTGGGTTTGGGTTCGGGTTCGGGTTCGTGTCCTGAGTTCCTGCGGGCAGCGTTGCCGAGCAGCCTCCGGCCATCGCAGGAGGGAGGGGGTGGGAGCGGGGCAGCGGTGCCTCTGGCTGGGGCGGCAGCGAGGAGCCAGCTCCTTCACCCTGTCTCCGTCCATGGCCTGCAGCTGCGGGCATACCCAGCCTGACGGGCGATGTTGGGGCGGGCTGTCCAGCCGGGCACCCGGAGGCCTGGGATCTCTGCGTGGCTCCTGGTTCGGGGGCATAAGCACAGGCCGCTTCAAGTTTGATGGATGCCTGAGACCCTCTGGCTCAAGCCGTCAAGGGGCCTGATCTCTGCAGCCGTAGGTGTGAACAGGCTTGGCCGCTGGGCTCTCCAGGAGGCCTGGCCAGGGGCTGGGGTCTTTCCAGCCAGCAGGCCCCTCGGTGTCACACTCGCCGCCCCGGCTCTCTTTAGGCCCCCCAGCCCCGTCGCCAGGGTGGCTCCGCGGGTTTGGCCCGTGATCGTTACACTGGTGGCTCGGCGGGCATCGGCTGGTGGGCCGTGTGGCTGGGGCCGTGTGCTGGACCCCCTCCCCCAGGACGGACGGGGTGCAGGGCTGCGGGACCTCTTTAGCTCTCGGGGTCTTTGTCTCGTCCAGGTGGTGCTCTGGGTCGGCCTAGGCGTCCTGGTCGTCAGCACACACAGCACCCTGTCCGTGAGCCAGGAGGCCCCGGTGGACCTGGCTGAGGAAGCCCCCGGCAGCAGGCTCGGGGAGGCCGGGGGCGCCGGCGGAGCGGCGGCGGCGCGGCTCCCAGGTACGCGGCTCCCAGGTACGCGGCTCCCAGGTTCCCACACAGGCGCGCCGCCCTCTCGGGGGCATCCCGGTGGTGTCACCCTGTGGTCACGGGGATAAAGGTGGCACTTGCAGGCTGTTTTACCTGCCCAGCTGCCTCCATCCTGTTTGGGTGACGGAGGGGTGGGGAGCTTCTGGGGGCTGGTGGGCGCAGCCCTTGCATGCGGGGGCCAGATGGTGGGTGGCAGAGAGCGGGGCCGAGGTCGCGATGGCCCACTCAGAGCGCCAGCGGATGGGGAAACCTGTGCGTGTCATTCACATTTGCTTGTTTAGTTTTGAGGATGTAAATTTTGAGCCAGGTTTTCTTGGACAAAGTCCTCGCTGTCCCTCAGCTCTGTCTCCTGTTTGATTTCACTACTTGTCGGCCCGCTGGTTGACAGAGCCGCGGTGCCTCGTAAGCTGCAGGCCTGGCTCTGAAGGTCCCCCGTGTGGGGTCCCCGTCGCCCCCTCTGTGGCTGCGCCCTCGGGGTCAGGATGGTCTCCTCCGGGTACGGCAGGAGCACGGCGTGGAGCCTGTGGCCTTCCCAGGCGTGGCGGGAGGGCGCGGGGGGAGCTCCCGCCTCCGTCTGGCCCCTCGCCGCCCAGCGGCTCCGAGCAGCCTGAGGCCTAGTGCTGGTGGGGAGTGCTGTCCACGCGAACGGTCATTCTGGGTTCTGGCCCCGACAGCGGCTGGGTTTTGTGTATTCACACGAGTGGTGTGTGCGTGTCCGCCCGCCTTCCCTGTGAGAGTGCCCGGCCGCCTGCCCGGGGGCAGTGCTGGCTGCTGGTGCAGTCCAGGCCCCCTTGGGCGGTGATGGCTGAGGAGCTGCCCGGAGCCCGGTCTCCCACTGCTGAGACTGACAGAAGAAAAGGTCCCGAGGGCAGTGCAGGGAGCCGGTGTGCCAGAGCTGGTGGGCCTGGGTGGCCGCGGCTGGAGGCTCAGGGCTCTCGGCTGTGCTCCGGCCTTACCCCCATCTCAGAAAGACCCTCCTGTGCCGGCGCCCACACCAACCTTCTGCGTGAGAACAGCCTCTCGGGGGCCCTTTTTGGGGGGGCTGAGCCGGGGGGAGCTGGGCCAGCGAGGGCCGGAGAGAAGACTCCCGCTTTGGGGCCGCCTGCCGAGAGGACACTGGGAGTAGGGGCCCAGCAGAGTGGGGACAGAGTGGTCCGAAGCTGTCTGGGCATCTGAAGCCCAGTGCATGCATTTGGGAGCCTGGATGGTCAAAAAGCCCCCTGCCGAAGAGGGCAGTGGCCACCCCGCTGGGACCCTCACCCCCAAGGGGACACCTGCAGCAGAATTCCACATGGACGCCGGTTTCCTGTCGCAGCCGGCTGTGGCCTGCCTGGTAGTGGGCTTCTTGGTATTTGTTGGCGTAGTCGGCCCCCGGCTGCCCGTCCCTGCAGCGCTGTGTGGCCTCCAGCCCATGGCCGGCGCGAGCAGCTGCATCCTGTCGTGGAGGCTGGCCCCTGGCTCACCTGGAGCCTGCCGCGGCCACATCTGGTTTCCATTCCCTCCACGGGTCTGTAACAGAGCACATGGCCCCTCTCGGAACCACATGCCGTTTGTTTAACGCCGTCTCCGTTTTTCTCGCCCTCGGCCTCCCCGTCAGTGACAGGCTACCTCGTTGAAGCAGAGCAGGGCCCGTGGGGCCTCGGCCGTGCGCCCCGGCAGCCTTCTGCCCATCAGCACGTGAGGCAGGCTTCATAGTCTCTTTGATGGCCAAAACAGTAACAGCTTTCCTTCAAGCCTGAGCTGGCCTGGGGACTTTCAGGAGCCCTCCCTCCTGGGGACATGCCGGACTGTCTCCCCCCGCACCCAGCCTGGCGCTCTCGGCACGTGCAGTGCCCAGGACGCACCTGGTGTCCGCTGAGGAGGTGGCTGAGCCCTGGAGGAGAGGCTGTGACGGTCCCCTCCCCCTCGAGGGTCTGCAGGGGGCTGGGGCTCTGTGATACTCCCAGCTTCTCCTTTGAACTTGGCCGTGCCCCCTCCCTCTCCCTCCCAGCCCGCACCTTCTCCTGGTTTTGGGGGCCGCCTGGGCCCCCCTCCCCAGCAGGCTCTCAGCCCTGCTTCTGCTGGATGGGAAAGAAGAGGAAGGCCACGAAGGGGCCAGTGGGCAGTAGTGTGTCCAGGTGGGGACACAGGTGGCAGAGGGTGACCCCAGGCCCGAGTGGGAGCCAGCCGCACCCCGTCTACCCGGAGCTCCGTCCTAGTCCCCCTTCTGAGGATCCATCTCTTCTGTCGCCATGCCACCCGCCCCCCCACACCGGTGGGCAGGTGTCGGAACCCCCGAGACAGATGCCAGTGTGCCTGTGGGGAGGCCCTGCTCCTTGCCGGCCTCCCCTCGGTCCCCCGCAGAGAAGGGGCTGTTGGCTCCCCCGGGCTGTGTTGATTTCCGCTCAGGACACGGCTGTGAGCTCATTTCCCTGCTGAGAGGCCAAATGCAGAAGGGCTCAGCCTCCCACCCTGTCGGCCCCACGCGGGCCTTGGGCGGCTTGCTCGTTTGCCAGACCGCGAGGAGAGCAGGTGCCGCAGCAGCGCCCCAGGCGGACACTGGGGCCCAGGGGATCCCGCACAGTCAGGGGGCGCGAGTGTAGTGGCTGGTGCGCCCCCCGCCACCTTCGCCGAGAGGAGCGGCCTTGACCGCTGACCTCCTCCAGCGGCGGCCAGGTGGGTGCCTCGCCAGCCATCGGGAAATTGGTGCCAGGCAGGGCCTGGCCTTTTCCAGCTGCTCCTGCGCTCTGCGTGTGCCGTCACGAGGTGGAGATGTCCCCAGACTCAGGACAGCGGCCTGTGGGCGAGAGGCCCCAGGAGGAGCCCCTGGCCCCGAGCCCTGTCTTCCAAGGTGGAACCAGTGCACCTGCCAACAGCCATGCACTCCCAGGCTTCAGGACCTTTGTGGTTAGAGTCACCTGGCGCCTGCACTGGGCACAGAGGCCAGGTCTGAAGGGTGACTGTCGCCAGCACGCGCGGCTCTCATGCTCTGCCCGAGGCCCCGTCTGGAGAGGCTGTGCGTGCACGCATCACCTCCCGGCAGGATGAGGCGCACATGGCTTCCCCGCGTGGCTTCCCGCTTTGGGGAGTGGAGGCCTCGGCCTTAAGGACGCGAGGAGACCTTTGGGGCCGGGCGCCCTCTGCCGGCCTCTTCCCGCTGACCCGCTGCCACCAGGGGAGGAGAAGCGGGCCAGCCCCCGGCCCTGCAGCTCGTGTGCACTGTTGGCCTTGCCGGCCTTCAGCCTTGCGGAGTGACCACACGAGCAGTCCTGTCTCCATCCCCCGAGGGGGCCTCTGTCCGGGAGCCACTCCGCCAGCAGAGTTCTCAAGTCTTGTGTTAGTTTTACATCGGCCGGGAGGCGTGGCGAGCGAGCTGTCCCCACGAGGAGCTCAGTATGTTGCCCAGAGACAGCTGAGCAGTGCCAGGGCTCCCGTGCTGCGGCCGCGCGGCCCCCTGTGTGCTCGGAGCCCCCGGCACAGGCCACTCTCCCCTGCTGAGAACGCCGCCGCGTTGGTCCTGCAAACAGAGGGGGCGTTTTCTTTGTTTCATCGTGTTTTTCCTTCCTCTTCCGGCCCCCTCTTCACTTTGTAACCCCCCTGGACAGACATTCTTGGTTTTCCGGCGGACGGGGCGTTAACTGTGGTGTGGCTAAGACGGGAGCGTTTATTTGAACTGGCCGTGTGACTAAACGGTCCGGGCCCAGCTGCTGCAGCAGCCCCTCCGCCCGTCACGTCTGCCCAGGTCCCCTCTCCTGTGGGGGCGGCGCAGGCCCCCCGCAGGTGATGGTGGTGAGCCCTCCAGAGCCCCTGGGGACCCTTCCTCGCAGCCTTGCTGCCCGCCACCACGTGGCACTGCACCTGCCTCTTACAGGCGGCTTGTGCCCCAGAGGAGCAGAGCGGTTGCTTTGGGCCTCAAAGATGAAATAACTCTTTTTTTTTTCTTTTTAGGGCTGCATGTGCAGCATATGGAGGTTCCCAGGCTAGGGGTCAAATCAGAGCTGCAGCTGCCGGCCCGCACCACAGCCACAGCAGCACCAGATCTGAGCCACATCTGTGACCTACACCACAGCTCATGGCAACACCGGAGCCTTAACCTACTGAGTGAGGCCAGGGATCGAACCTGCATCCTTATGGATCCTAGTCGAGTTTGTTACCACTGAGCCATGACGGGAACTCCTTGAAATAAGTCTGTTTAAAAGTGTTTTTGTCCCAAGAAATTCGTGGGTTTCTGCCACCTTTGCCTAACATGCACAGAGAGTGGTTTTGTTAACGGCGTTCCCTAACAGGCTCCGTTGAGGCCCAGTCCTGCAGGCCGCATCTGTGCGCCCCTCGCCGAGGGGGGCGACCTGCCGGAGGACGGGGCGGGGAGCGGGGGCTGTGGGAGGTGAGGGGATCCAGCTCTGCCGCTTTGTCAGCTTCCTTTTGCTGGGAAGTCTCACTTCAGCAGTAAGAAGTTGACAGGATTGCAGATCCGCTTCCCTGGGGTCTTTTCCTCATTTTCCTCCAGCAGCTCTCCCGCCCCTCCCCCGCCTGCCTTCCCGGGCCCAGCTTGTGGGTGCGTGCTGCCACCTGGTGACCAGCTCGCGTGGGGTCTACCAGTTAGGTGTAAATTGCGTTTCGATGCGTTTTTGTCATGAATGCACATGAAAAACTGACAGTCTTCCATGCTCCTTAGCTGTTAATGATGGAACAGGAAAAAAAGAAACGGCTTAGGCTCAGCCACTCGACTGGGAAATGCAGTGACAGCCCGGGCAGCACCGCCCGGTTGCCGTGCTGATTGGCAGTGTAGCCGCATGGGAAGGCTGCTCAGTTCTCTGTGCCGCGCTTACAGGCCAGAATCCAATTGTGGACGTGGCCGAGGACAGCCGAGGTAAGCCGAAGCTGCCCGGTGAGAAGGATGAGATGGAGCAGGCCCAGATTAAGGGCCCTGTGAACGTGCCCCCCAGGGAGGATGCCAAGGAGAAGCAGGAGGTGGCACAGCTGGATCGCCCTGGTCAAGGTGCCGGGACCGCTCGAGGGGGGCGGGGGGGCGGGACAGGGCTCAGTGCACAGGCCCCGGGCGGGGAGACCCAGCCGCCCCCACGCGCGCCCCCACCCCCGCCCACTCCCCCGCGTGCTGTCTCCTTCCAGGCGTTGCAGTACCTCTGGGCGAGGCCCACCGCCACGAACCCCCCGTTCCTCACGACCAGGTGGTGGTGGACGAAGGGCAGGACCGGGAAGGACCAGGAAACGAGCGTCCGTCCAGACGCGCGGATGAAATGGCGCTGGGGGCCAAGGGTCGGGTGGCGCCACCACTACTGGATTCGGAACGAGAGAGACCCGGGCAGGACCAGGGTTTGGAGGCAGTGGGTGGTCTTCCTGAAGAGCCCCAGAAGGTTCCAGAAGAAAATGGTCAGCCAGCTGTTGAGCCCGTGAAGGAGGACCTGGGGCTGGGCGACCAGGGCGTGCGTCCAGGGCCCCAGGCAGCGCCCCCCGAGGGGCAGGACGTCCTGGTGGCAGGTGCAGGGGCCCGAGCAGACGGTGCCGTGCTGCCGGCCCACGCCATGGGGGCCGTGGGCAAGCCGGCGCAGGAGAGTGAGGCTGGTGGGTGTCGGCGCCTTTGGGGTGGGGCCCGGGGGTGCTGGGCAGGGGCTGGCGTGACTGGCCTTCCCCTTCTCTGAGATGAGCCCTCCCCCAGCTGTCGGGCCGGCAGCTGCTCTGGCACCGTCACTCCGCTGTTGGCCAGACCCCCGAAGGTCAGGTGCCGCGCCGCCTCCGCGCGTCTGGGCACGGCCAGGGTGTGGGACGGGCCTGGCAGGCAGCGTGCGGCCGAGTGCGTCTCAGAGCTGCTGAGGACAGGCCTGCGTGTCAGTGGGGAGGGCAGTCCCCCCCGGCTCCCTGCCACCAGCCTGGGGGACGGTTGTATCTCGCATCCCCACGGGTAACCGTCAGGTCAAGTACACTGTGCTGGGCGGTGGGTGACGTGGAGGGTTCAGGAGACACCTGCCGCCTCTACCCTGAGTTTCCCGCCAACCTCCTGAGTCTCCGCTGTGTGCGCAGGTGGGGAGGCCCCGCTCCCCGAGGAGAAGCCGGCCCCGGGCGCAGCGCCTCGAGAGCAGAGGGACGCGGAGGGACAGGCCGGGGACCCCGCTGGCAGCAAGCTGGAAGGTAAGGCCTCTGCTCTCCCGCGGCGCCGCCGTGCCAGGGCCCAGCCTCTGCGCCGCCGGCCTCCGCCCCTGCCCTCCGGCAGCCCCTTCCCAGCCCCGCTCGCCTCCTTAGGAGCATGTTTTCAATCTCCTCTTCTCCCGCTTAGAAACCGCGGTCGGTGTCAGGTGACTTTCTGGTACTGTTCGTATTTTATTTCGGAGCGGGTGCATTAACACCGCCAGCAGGCAGCCCGGGTGGAGGGCGTCGTGAGGGCGGGAGGGCTGGCCGGCCACTGCCGCCCCCTTGTCCCGGCTCTGGCAGGGACATCGGCAGCCCTGTAGTGAGGAGCTGCCCCTGTCCCGGGGCGGAAGCTCGTCCTCAGGCAGGGACGTCGGTGTCCCGCAGTGGAGACCCGCACTGTCCCAGAACGGAAGCTCGTTCTGCCTGTCCCCTTAAACGAGCAGAACTGGCCCCATGTCTTTCTCCAGCCCTTGGGGCCGCTGGGAGCTGCTCCCAGCGCTTGGCTTTTGGCGCTCCCTCTTTCTGGCCCCTTGTGGTGGCGCGCCATCCTTGTGCTAGGGGTGGCAGCAACCACTCCAGTCAGTGACTGTCCGTCCTGGTTTCTGTGGCCCTCACGCAGTCTCATTCCCCTGCTGTCACCAGATTTGGACTCAGCATCTGAGGAGCGGCCCCCAGGCCTGCACTCTGTGCTCCGGGAGGCAGGATCTGTGCGTGGGGCTCGTGGTAGGCGGGTGGGTTCACAGGGTGCTTGTGGCTCGCTGCCTCCCAGTGGGTCCGACGGCCCTGGGTCAGCCGGTCTGGGGCGCCGGGCAGGGCCGAGGGTGCTGGGGTTTCCTGTGGCTCGGGAGCTGCCGTGGGGGTTCCGAACGTTGCTGTCTTTGGTTTCAGCCTCTGTGTTACTGGTCCGTACAGTCTGTTCCCTAAGCCTGTCCGAGTCTTTGACTTCCTCCTTTCTGAAAAGAACTTTCATGCTCTCCTCTTCTGTCTTTCTCCAACGCCTCTCAACGGGACGTGCAGCCGAGATCAGAAAGATGGTGGCAGGTAGGAGCCGGAGGAGCGTTGCAGGGAAGGCCTCTGAGGGGTTAGAGCCTGAGGGCCGGCGCCGTGGCCGTGGTGCCCGCAGCGCCTGCGTGGGGTGCGTGCTCAGAGCCCGGGAGCCGCACACGCTCTGCCGCGACCCGGCTCGGCCGCAGTCCCCTCCTCCCTCCCGGGGAGGCCTCCTGATGCCTTGACGCACTGCCTTTCTGTACGGACACCTGCCCTTCTTAGCCCCTCAGGGCTCCCCGTGAGTGGAGGACAGCGGGGTGCTGGCCGTGAGCCCAGGCCGGGCAGGGCCTGCGTGTGATGTCCGCCCTGTGCACGGCCTGGTGTCAGTGCCGCTGCACGGAAGTCGGCATCTGTGAGCCGTATCTCCTCTACCAGCCGGTCCCCGGGGCCTGGTGGCCGAGCAGGAGCCCAGAACTGCACCTGGGGCCTGGCCATGGCTCAGCTTGTCATCTCCACCCTGCTCACGTCTGTCCCGTGTGGCTTCTGGCTGGACGCTGTGTGCTTCCCTCCAGCCCCGGTGCAGGGCTGACCATCAAGGGGCCAGTGAGTCAGGAACCTTCCCTGGGGGCGGGTGGTGTTGGCAGCATACGGAGCCATCCTTGTACCATTCCGTGGTCGTGAGCCACGGCCACCAGGGGACAGCCTGGCCTTGGCCGGGGGGCTGGTCTCGAGCCTTTGGGCTGGCACCCTGCACTTTGCTCATCTGAAGGGGCTGTGCAGAGCCCGAGCTGGCCCCAGGACGTGGGCTCTCTCAGCAGGGATCTTGGTCACCTTAGGGTGTCTGGATGCGTGGCCCTGGGAGAGCAGGGCTGGCCAAGGGGCCCATGTTCCTCGTGGGCCTGCCAGCGCGTCCTGGCCTCGCAGTCCCCAGGAGAGGGTCAACCCCAGCCTGTTCTGGCAGGTCGCAGGTCACTGTTGGGGAGGACGGGTCAGCGCGTCTGGGGTGTTAGCGCACACCGTTCACAAAACTGTCTTCCGACTTGAGCTTTTACACCTGACAGCCCGTACAGTTAGATCATCTTCCGAGCTTCCTGTTTAAAGACATCGTGTGGTGGAAATGACTTAAACCCAGACCGCTGCCTGTGAATAGCCGGCCTAGTGCTGAGGGTGGGCGGTGCCGTGTCAGCCACTGCACCCGAGGGGTCCACCCCCGGGGCCTCCTGCTGGTGCACGCGCACCTGCTGCAGCCGGGCTGGCCCTCTGCGCATGCGGTGCTCCTCCTGGGCCGCCGGCAGCCAGCTCCCCCGGGAAGGTAGGGGCCAGCGGGAGCAGTGTCACGGCCTCGGTCTCACTGAGCTCCCAGCTTTGGTCTCTGCTTAGGACGATGGCTTTGTTTGTTTTTAAAACTCCCATTTGGTAGGAAACTTTCTTAGAGCACCAATATCCTTTTTATTTTTAAGTTTTTATTTATCTTTGGCCATATGGGTGGCATATGGAAGTTCCAGGCCAGGTGTTGAACCTGAGCTGCAGCTGTGACCTGTGCCACAGCTGGATCCTCAACCCACCACGCCAGGCTGGGGGTCGAACCCGTGCCACCGCAGAGGCAATACGGGATCCTCGACCTGCCGTAGTGGGAACTCCTCCCATACCCTTTCAGGTCGCCGTCATTGCCTTTGTGGCATGTGAGCTTGCTTTCAGCTCTCATAACCCCGAGCCGGTGTGAGAGTGAACCAGCTGGAAGGGTGTCTGGTCACCAGGCCGTGGCCTGGTGACCTGGGCGTGGGCTGAGCCAGTGGATGGAGAGGAGCTCCCGGGGTGACCAGGGGGAGGCCCACAGGCCCTTTCCCTCTGAGCGTGTCATGCTACCCTCGGCCTAGCATGGTGGCTTTGCAGTCGTAGGCCCTGACCATGCGTTTTCTGAACACCAGAGGCTGGCCGGGTGGAGCTGCTGGACCACGCCGTGCTGCTGCAGGTGATAAAGGAACAGCAGGTGCAGCAGAAGCGCCTCTTGGACCAGCAGGAGAAGCTGCTCGCGGTGATTGAAGAGCAGCATAAGGAGATCCACCAGCAGAGGCAGGACGGCCAGGACGCCGAGGATGGCAAGTCGGCGCGGGGTGTGGGGCGTGGCGTGACAGTCTCTCTGTGGGCAAGTCAAGCCGTGGCTCATGTTCCTTAACTGCAGGCAAGCTCGGTTCCTTTTTTTTTTTTTTTTCTGCTTTTTAGGGCCCCACCTGTGGCATGTGGAGGTTCCCAGGCTGGGGTTACACCACAGCCACAGCCACAGCCACGCCAGATCCGAGCTGCGTCTGCGAGCTACACCGCAGCCCACAGCACCACCGCATCCTTAACCCACTGAGAGGGGCCAGGGATCGAACCCACCTCCTATGGATACTAGTCGGGTTCTTAAACCACTGAGCCACAACAGGAACTCCTCAAGTTCAGTTCCTTTAGTCCTTGCGTCGGTAGCTTATGCCGGGTTCTGTGGCTAAACTGGCGACTGACTTCATTTGCAGCAGACGTGCAGCCCGAGCCGGGGGTGGCCGCACCCAGAGGTAAGGAGCAGGAGGCGCACGTCGCTGGGATGGCGGAGTCTTTGGAAGCTGTGCCCGGCGCTCCCGGGCGGCCCCCCGCCCTGCCCCAGGGGCACAGTCAGCACTCCAAGGAGGAACCCGAGGGGGCCGGGGGCAAAGCCCCAGCCGCACCTGCCAGGGGTGCTGGCCCAGAGCCCCAGGCAGTGCAGGCCGAGCCCGGGGAAGGCCAGCTGGGTGCCATGCCCGAGGCGGAGGGCGCCCACCTGCAGGAGCACGTTCCTGTGCCAGACCCCGCCTTGGTACCTGGGAGCCCGGAGAAGCGTGGTGCTGCGGACAGCCATGGGCAGAGCCAGGATGTTTTTGGCGGAGGCGCCCACGAAAGGAAGAAGTCTGGAAAGGAGGCGGCCGCGGGGGCAGCTGCTCGGGAGGCAGACGCGCTGGCGGCGGGGGCAGCGGCCAGGGACCCTCAGGGCAAGCCCCAGCCAGTGAGCCTCGACCGGGTACCTGCAGGCCAGTCCAGCAGGTCAGGGGGAGCAGCCGCGGGGGGCGCGGCGGGCCAGCAGGGTGGCAGAGACCACGCGCCCGCCCCCGGGAAGGACGCTGCCGGCCCAGAGCCTGCTGAGCAGAGGCCGGACCCTGAGCTCGGGCCCAAACCAGCCCTGCCCGGGGCTCAGAAGCTGGAGAACGCCAAGCCCAACCGGGACCTGAAAGTCCAGGCCGGCTCTGACCTTCGGAGGAGACGGCGGGACGTGGCTCCTGGCTCAGAGAGGGGGCCGGCCCCGAAAGAGGGGGCGATCATCAGCTTCAACGGCCTGCCCGACGTGCAGGCCCCCGACCTCCGCAGCGCCCTGGAGAGCCGGCTGCACCAGGCGGCGGGCGGCGCCCTGCGGGTGGTCCAGGGCCGCCAGATCAAACAGCTGCCTGGGGCCATGGAGGAGCCCTGAGCCCCACTCCGGCCACATGCTCCCAAGCCACCGGTGAACCTGAACCCTGGTGGGTCCGAGTCGTGGAACCGAGGCCTAGGCTGGAGGCTGACAGCTCTCCCACCCGTCACGCTTGCTGAGGCCCACCCCCAGGCGGCGGCGGCGTGAGTGGCTGGGGCCCCGGGTGCTGACCGCAGGCCCTTCTCCAAACTGTCTCCAGTGTCCTCTGAGTGCCCACAAATCCCCAATAAAAACTCTGCCTTCACTCCGCCTCCTGCAAACGCTGCTTCGCACCTGAGGGGCTCGGGTGGGCCTGGGGTCCAGGCTCTGCTTGCTCCGGCCTCCCCAGGTTTCAGAAGCGGAACACGCCTCCGTGTCTGGTTGGTGAGTTCCACAAAGGACGACTTCGGTCCAGGACCCTGTCCCACAGAAGTCGTGATGCCAAGCCCTACGTGATGCCGCTCAGAGCCCCTAGCCTGGTGCCAGGCCCGGGGGAGGGGGTAACGGGGGCAGCTTCTCCCCCGTCTGCACCCCAGGGTCTGCCTCTGTACAAGGCTGCCCCCCTGGGACCTGCTGAGCTCTTGGGGGTGGTTGTGGTGCTTCATGTTGCGTCTTGTTTTCAAGGAGCAGAAAGGCTGATGGTCACCTCTGGCCCCTGAGCCTGGCTGACAGGTGACCTGGCAGGTGCCAGGCTGTCCCCCGTGAGCCCAGGGCCTTCAGCCATTTTGTGCCGTGTGCCCTGCTCCCCACTGGGGTGGAGGCATGCTCCAGGCTCTGCTCTGGGGGCGCGGAAGGACCCCAGCAACTCCGCTCTCCCCCTCTCCCACCCCCACCGCACCTTTGGAAATTTTTTTTTTCCTTTGTGTTTTTTTGTCCTTCTAATGGCTGCACCCATGGCATACGGAGGTTCCCAGGGTAGGGGTATAACAGGAGCTGTAGCTGCCGGCCTATGCCACAGCCACAGCCACGCCAGATCACCAACCCACTGAGTGATGCCAGGTATCAAACCTGCAACCTGATGTTCCTAGTTGGATTCGTTTCTGCTGTGCCGCAACAGGAACTGCTGAAAATTTTTTAAATTATTTTTTTGCTTTTTAGGGCTGCAGGTGCAGTACATGGAAATTCCCAGGCTAGGGGTCAAATAAAGAGCCACAGCTGCCAGCCTGCGCCAGAGCCACAGCAACATGGGGTCCAGTTTCTTGATTTCTGCCATCCTGAAGACCGCCAAGGCCAAGCTGACTCCCCCAGACCCCGGGCTGCTCACAGGGAGGGCAGCTCGGAGAGCAGGACAGCTGGGGCGCAGCACTTTCCTCTCTGCCCACAGTCGGCTCCTCCTCCCGGTCCCACAGCTGGCAGCTGTGCCCGTGGTCCCAGCCAGAGCAGCACGCTTTTGCTGTCAGTGGGCAGCCCTCTGTGCTGGCAGCTGCACTTGGCAGATGGGCCAGGCAGGCCTGGGTGACCGGGACAGGACCTTGTCTGTACTCCTGTCCCAGAGCGGGGCCGCCCAGCCCAGCCCAGTGTGGGGCTGAGTCCTCGGCCCCAGGCCAAGACAGGTGGACAGTGCCGAGCAGCTCATGGTGATGTGGTGATACTACAGAAGCAGCAGAAAGCATCTCTGGCGCATCTTCACACAGCTTCACGGAGCCCCCATCGGTAGGTGCAGCCCTAAAGCAAGTTCGGGGAGGCCCTCGAGCCAAGTCTGGTGTTGGGGGGGCGGCTGGGCCAGGTCAGTGGACCAAGTCTGCAGCCCTGGGCAGGCGTGAGACATCACTGGGGTCTGGAGGGATGGCAGGTGCGGGCGCAGACTGCGGTGGTCCAGACGGGCCGGGAGCTCTCGCCAGCAGGCCGTCAAAGGTCAGGGTGCCAAGAGCGTGGCGGGCCAGGAAGGGAAGGCCGTCCTCGGGCCGGAGGCACCTGCTGGCGTGGGTGCCGGTCCGGGCAGACGGGGGCGGGGTAGGAGGGTGCTCTCGGCTAGCTGCTTCCCTTGCACCTCTTCCTTCAGCCACCCCCGGGGACAGGGCTGTGTCATCCCTTTCTGGTCCTGAATTCAGGAGTTTACTGTGAGATGTCACTGCCCGGAGGCCGTCCTGATGCTCTTGAACAGCACGTGGATCCCCCGCCAAGGCCACCCCTGGAACCACGTCTCACAGGACAGAGGTCTCAGAGATGAGGAAACAGCTCTGGGAGTTCCTCTTGTGGTCAGTGGAAACACATCTGATTAGCATCCATAAGGACACAGGTTTGATCCCTGGCCTTGCTCAGTGGGTTAAGGATCCAGGGTTGCCGTGAGCTGTGGTGTAGGTTGAAGACTCGGCTTGGATCCAGCGTTTCTGTGGCTGTGGTGCAGGCCAGTGGCTGTAGTTCCAATTAGACCCCTAGCCTGGAAACCTCCATATGCCTTGGGTGTGGCCCTAAAAAGACAAAGACAAACACACACACACACACACACACACACACACACACACACACACACACACGAAACAGCTCTGGGCAGCGCTGGGGGATGGGTCCAGCCAGAGGCCGGTGTGACCTCCATCCCCCAGGGAAGGTTCTGGGAGCCCAGTCCCCGGGTGCCCAACAGGCGGCGCTCAGGACCTCAGGACCTCCGGCTGCAGCGCTGGGCGTCCCGCCTGTTGGTTGCGAGGGCCTCTGCTGCAGCCTAACCTTACTCTCAGGACAGGGGGCTAGAACCAGAGTGGGCACGAGCCTGGGCTCCGACTCCAGAGGCTGCAGAAAGGCGGGTGGGCAGCCCCGTCACGGAGGAGAGCCAGCAGCCTCGGCGGTCTCACCGTGGCGGGGTCCTGACCTGGAGCCTCCCTCTGCTCACGCCTTAGTCTCGGAAGAGCAGCCCTCACCTTCTTTCCCCCCCCGAGTCCCAAACCCCCAACCACATGGGACCCGACGGCGGACCTTCCCCTCCGGGTGCAGCTCTTCACTGGTCACCGGCTTTCCTAGACTCGGATGCCGGCTTCCGGTGAGAATCCTGTCAAGAGCGAGGCGGCGTGTTCCACGGCCATGTGCCCACACATCGGCGCTGCAGGCAGCAAAACAGACCTTTCAGCTCTGAGCCGGTCTTTATTGTGGGCTCACTGCACCGTCACCACCCTGAATCCTTACATGTGCAAGGCTGAAAACCCATTTCGGACGCGTTTCCTGTGCTTTTTGCCTTCGAGGCTTTAGACCTTCGCCCTTTGGGGTCATCACTGCGGGGGGAACATGAAGTGGAGCACGTGGACTTCCCAGTGGCCTCCTGTCAGGTCTTCTTGGCCTGGAAGAAAAAGTGTTTTGTGTGAAGGGGCTGTGGCTCCAGACTAAGAAAACTACCACAGAACGCCATCTTCTGGCAAACAACTTGGAAGAGCCAGGCTGTGGATGTGTGGCAGTGTCTCCCCTCCAGCCCCCACAGACCACTGAGCTCAAACCGCTCCGTGACACTCAACACTGATCTCCAAGCCACGCCCATCAGTGCCAGACACTGCAGTCATGTCTTCACCGTGTGGCGGAAGCCCCTCCCACAGAACCAGCTCTCCCGGGGAAAGAGGCTGGAGGTGCAGCCCCTCGGAGTGGGTGGCAGGCAGGGTCATCAGCTCACGTCCTCAGGGAAGAAACTCCCATTCCCTGCCCTGAGTTCTCAGGGCCTGGGGCTCGACGTTAGGTCCCTGCCAGCAGGAAAAGGCACAAGGGCCAGCGTTTTGGGGACAGGACAGCACGACCCGGGCAAAGCAGCATAAGGAGTCCTGGACGACTGGACACCTGTGCAGGTGACCCAGTGCCCACAGGCGCCAGAGCAGAGCTTGGTGCTGGGAGTGCGAGGTGTTAACCTCACAGCTGGTGACTAGGGGACAAAGAAGGCCTGTCCCCTCCCTGGGGAACTGGCAGGAGGCAGGAAACAAGTTCAGGGGACATGTCCACGTTGGATTGGAGGCTGGTGATGAGGCTGAGACAGTGATGGCAAGGAAGGTGCAAGGAGGGTCTGAGCTCGCTGGAAAAGGAGGGAGAGCCGTCCTGGAACGTCAGGAGACGGCCTCAGATTCCCAGAATCCTGCTCCCTCTGAGGTCTGGTTCTCAGGATCTGCGGCTCTGGTGAACAGAGCTGATCCCTGGCATAAGAGCCCACCCCAGACACCAGCGTCGCGACACCTTGGGCACCTGCTCAAAACCCGGTGTTGAAGCCTCAGTACAGGCAGCCTCCACCGCCTGCCTCGAGACATCTGGAACTCCCATCTCAGTTGTCCAAAGAGCTCCTCCAATTCTACTTCTTCCTCATCTTTCGTGAAAACAGACTCGACACCATAGTACAAGAGCACATGCTTCGCGGCTTTCACCAGCATAGCGTTTGATCACTGGGGATCAGAAGATGCCACAACTCAGGAACAAAAGACACCTGCTACTAAGTGGTTAGAGGCAGAACTGAATCCAGGGCTGAGAGAACCAACAGACTGTTGTCAGTACAGCCACTTCCGTGCCCTTGGGAACCCGCCAGCGAGGCTGGTGTAGGACTTCGCCGCCTCTGTAGCCCCGTTGATTCTCCCTTCATCCTCTGTGAAACGGGGAGTTGAGCAGAGACCAGGAGCCTGGTTGTAACTGCCCACGCACAGCACACACATGGGTCCCTTTTGGCATTACCCCACCCCGGCGACGGTCCCACGTAGGGTTACAAGGCACTGGAGTAACACGATAAGGGTGGTGTTCCCTTCCGCGTGACGGACACGGGCACAGAACTCCGCGCTGGCTGGTGAGCGGGTGTGCCGCGACTGAAGCACCTGCCGGCGCCCAACACCGAACCCAAGGTTCCCCCCACCCCGGGCAGGGCCGGCACCCCTTACCGCGGCGGCGAAGCAGCTCCGCAGGGCCTCGAACTCTTGCGCGCAAAGGTCCTTGGTCAAGCGGCCGCCCGGGGCGGTGGATGCCTGCACGCACCTGCCGTAGGCCGTAGCCTGGGGACAGAAAGGGGACCGGCTGAAGATCGCGGCGGCCCTTGCGCCCGCCGGTCACCCAGTAGACCCCGCCACCGCCGCCGCCTCTCGCTGGTCGCCTCCACCCCGCGGCCCGCCCTGCGCGGCCCTTCCTGCCCCGCCGACGGTTCCGCACCTCAGTCCTACAGGCCGCCAGGCGCTCAGGGAAGGCGCGGAGGCGGCTTCGCACGCGACTCCACACCGCTCCTTTACCCGACATGAGCTGCTCTTCCCGGCTTGTGGGCGCCGCCACCTTAGGTTCAGCCTCTTCCGGCGTCCAACAGGTTGATTGGTCGGCGTTTCCGCCCACACCCTGTTCTGTGCTTTGTAATTGGCCAGGCTTCAGCCTCGCCTCCGCCTCTACCCCGGAAGTGCTCTCTGGGAGCGGGGCCCTGTGATTGGCTCGTGGTTTCGTCTGTTCTTGTTCTTAGACTTTGGATTGGTTCAGATGCAAATTGTTTACTGAGGGTGGCCTTAGGGCCCGCCCCACGCGAGCGATTGGCCTGCGGGGCCAGGCCCGCTGAGTGGCTGAAAGGGGTCAGGGCTTGGCGGAAGCTGGGCGGGGCCGGAAGGTGACCGGCGTCCATGGCGGCCACGCCGCAGCTGCGGGACCGGCTGAACTTCTTGCACCGGGTGAGTGAGGGCTGCCCGGCCCTGGCCCCGCTCAGCCCCCACGGGGGTCAGAGCTCTACCCCCGCCCTCCCGCCACCTCTCCACTCGCCTCTTATCCCCAGCACCGCCTCCGACACTTCAGGTCCCCCTTCTCTCCCTCCTACCCTTCGACCCCTTCCGAGGCTGGGGGACCCCGCCGCAAGTGCGTGGAGGAGGCTGGTCAGCCACCCCTGAGTCAGGTCCTGGGAACAGTGAGATCTCTTGACCCGAGTCCAAATTGAAGAAGAGAGCCAGGGGACCGAAGTTAGTGCTTCCTTACGCAGCTTAGAGTAGCTTTAGAGGAAAAGAGATGCAGTGACCCCTGACCTCGCCGAAGATAAAGAGGGCCAGGCACTGGCCTGGGAAGCAGGACGACCGTTTCACTCTGTGGCCCTGATGATGCCAAATAGAAAGGCGGGAGTCAGTTTGGGGTGAAGGAAGAAAAAAATAGTTTTTATTGCTCTGCCATGTAAAGGAGACCACAGCAGGCTAACGCCCTAAGAACTGGGCCATATCTTGGGGAAAGAATTGCAGAGAGTTTTATAGTCTAAACAGAGAAAAACGAGGTTTCCGATGAGACTCAGGGTTGGGGCAAACGTGCATTTTTCTTTCTTTCGGGGACTCTTAGTCACCAAAGCTGGTGTCAGAGAGCTCACCACGATCCAGGTGGTGGTTTTCCCGGTTATGAGTCTGGACTTTTCCTAGAACGGCAGTACTTGAGAAAGGAGTATGCTGATGAGAGATGAGAACGAATTAGGGAAGTCCCTGAAGAACTGCAGGTGCTAATCTTTAACCCGCAGGCAGTTGTGCTCAGAGTGCTTAATCTTTAGTTCGAGGTGATTGTATTTAGGGTGCAGTTAAGCCAGGTAGAAACACAAGGAAAGCTTTCCAGCTCTTGTATTGACCTGTTTATTTCTAAGCTGTTTGTCTCTAAAGGAAAGATAAGAAATATCACTTTTCTCTTGGGTGTATAAGACGCCTGCCTCACTGACGGGGACAGGCAGGGAGTCCCTAGAGCCGCCGAGGACTGGGCATTTCAGGACAGAACGAGGGAAGGGTGCGGCTGGGGTCAGAAATCGCAAGGGGCTGGGCGGTGTCCACGGGCTGCAGCTTGCCGTGTCTGATGGTTGGTGGTCTTAGAAGTTCGGATCGTCGTCCATGGGGATTGGGGTTTCCTGGCGGTTACATTTCGAGGGATGGCCTTTAGGTCCCTGAGAAAGACACGCTGGAGGTGGGGGAGGCCCTCGGTTCACAATTGTGGTTCCTTTTTAGGAAACACTTTAAGAAAGGGCAGTTGGGGCCTGTCACCTGGTGTGAGCCAGAATGGAGAGTAAGTTCTGGCTACTTGAAGTTTCTCAGACAGGCGGCAGGGTGGGGGGCCTGGGTTCACCCTTATGCTGTTAAAAACCCGCTCGGTTCTCTTCGAGCAGCCACATGCCGAAAGTTCTGCGGTTCTGCAGACTTTGCCAGCTCTACTCTGGGTCTTAGTGGACAAATAGCCTGACAGCGTGTGCACACAGCTTCACACGCCGTTTGGGTAAACTGTGGCCACAACCCCCCGGAGTGCTCTCAAGGTTTGCTGCCCGTCTCCACCGAGGCTTGCACCCCCAAGAGCGTTTCAGGTTTTCATTCCTGTAAATGGTATGTTTCGTGTGGAGTCGACTCTGACCGTCAGTGCGTCTGCGCTGACAGGTGAACGTGAAACACCTGCGCCGCCGTTCTTGCTCCGGGTCGGGTCGTTTCCCTGGGGTCCCTTCCCAGAAGTGAGCTGTCGGTCGGGCAGGCTGAGCGGTTGTGCTCCTGAAAGATGGAAACTTCCGGTGCCCTGTGTGGGGAGGGGCTCACCCCCGGCTTTCCTCCTCTGCCAGCGAGTCAGTAGGCACATCAGAGGCGCCTCAGAGCTGCTGTGCGGCTGTCCGCCTCGGGCCGAGCAGAGGCCTGTCCCCTCGGAGACCGCCACCCACTTCCTCTGCCGGGCGTTGGTCCTGGCCCCGGAAGGGGGCTCCAGTGGGCCTCTGTGGTGGCCGCGGGCCTGTGGACACGGCCGCTCACCGAGGGCCAGGCGCCTGCTCCCTTTCAGCTCCCGATCCTCCTGAAGGGCACGTCGGACGACGCCGCCCCGTGCCCGGGCTACGTGTTCGAGGAGATCGCCAGTATCCTTTGTGGCTGCGGCGCCTTTCCGGCGGTAGCCGGCTGCAGGCGGGCGGGCCCCTGAAAGCAGGGGCTGGGGTGGGGCCGGCCAGGGGCCCTGACCGCTGACGGCAGGCATGACAGTTCCCTAACGAGTGCCTCGCAGAGATCTCCCACGAGTCCCCGGGCAGCAGCCAGTGCCTCCTGGAGTATCTGCTGAGCCGTCTGCACAGCGGCTCTGGCCGCGTGAAGCTTAAGGTGAGTCCTTGCGCCACGCACCGGCCCTCCCCTCCCGGTGGCGCTGGGGCTGGGTGGGGGACCGCCGCCCGCCTGCCTGTCCCTGTCCCCAGGTGCTCAAGATCCTGCTCCACCTGTGCGGTCATGGCTCCTCCTCCTTCCTGCTCGTCCTTAGGCGCAACCCCGCCTTCATCCAGGAGGCTGCAGGTAAGGACCGAGGGACACGGGGAGGGGGCGGCCGGGGCAGGTCCCGGCCCCCTAACCCCACGCCACCCCCTCCGCTGCCCACTCCGGGCACTCACTGCTCTGGCGGAACCCCTTGGGTCTGTCCGCGAGCCCCGCCAGCCCTTTGCGGCCCGGACCTTTCCTGTCTGTCCCCGCATCTGGCACACGGTAGGCGCCCGCGAGCGGCAGCACTGCCATCGCTGCCTCGGGCCGTCTCTTCTCCCCGGGGGTGCTCCACTGGGCCGTCTGCTCCCAGCAGGGCGATGGGAGGGCGGGACCGGTGAGGCCGTCAGGAGAGGTGGGGCTCTGGGCTGTCGTGAGCAGACGACAGGTGGCTCAGGGAGGAGCCCCGTCCCTCACTGCCTGCCCCCCAGCCAGAGGTGTCCCTGCGGCTCTCATTGACACGGACTTGTGGGGACGTGGCCTGGGGGTGGGGCGAACTGAACAGGAAGGCCTTGGCCTTCAGGCAAGAAGCCGCCCCACCATGCTCTCCCTGAGGGGAGTGCCACCGGGAGGACCAAGTACTCTGGCCACCACCGGCTTGTAGGAGATGCTCGGCGGGTCACCAGTGTGCCCTGCCTGCCAGATGCCAGGACTCACCCCCACCTCTAATCCACTGGCCTCCCCTTGCTGTGGTGGCCCTGGGCCACCGTGCCCAGGCCTGGGAGGCGGGGTGGCCTCGGAGCAGGCACACCGTTACCCGGCAGGTGTGCGGGGGGCTGGGGGCGTGCTCATCCCTGCCGAGCCCCCTGGAGCTTGTGCCCAGAAGCAGCACGGCGAGAGGCTGGCTCGTTCTCTGCCGCGGTGGGTCAGAGCAGGCCTGTCCTGTAGTGCAGCCGCGTGGCCGCTGCCGGGGCCAAGGGCAGGTGGAGCAGAACAGGGCCGGCAGACTGTGGCTCTCTGTTGGCACTAAAGGCCAGCTCTGGGCGCTGCCCCCAGGGCTGGGGGAGGACAGTCCCTTGCGGTGGGAGGCCAGGAACGGCAGGGTGGCGCCCGCCTTGGCTGCTCTGCACCCCACGGGGTGAGAAGTGAGCTGTATTTGGACAGAGGAGACGGGGGGCCCAGCGCTCGCTCTCAGCCCCGGGAGGACAAGGGCAGTGAGCTGCGTGGGCGGTGCGTGGCCTCTAGCACGTGCGGGGGCCTGAGGCAGGGAGAGCCTGGGCTGCTTTAGCGCCGGGGAGGCGGACGACTGGGAGGCCCTCGGCGCTGAGAAGGAACTTGTTTCATCGTCAAGCTTCTGGGAAACCCTGACGGGCTGTGAACTGGACGAGACCCCTGCGGGTTCCGGCCGGGGAGGGGGTTGAGGGGGTCAGGCTGCAGGAACTCAGTGGGGTGCGGGGGTTCACTCCCACGCGGGCAGTGGGCTCTGAGGCCGTGCCCCGGGGGCGGGGGTCTGCGCCGCCCAGCTCAGCCCTGCTCTGTCCCACAGTTTTCGCGGGGCCCCCGGATCCTCTCCACGGAAACAGCTTGTACCAGAAGGTGCGGGCGGCCGCCCAGGTGAGCCCAGGACCGGGTCGCTCCCTGCTCCCTGCCCGGACCCTGCTCACCCCTGCTGCGGGACCGGAGCCCGAGTGCGGCCTGCGGCGGGGCAGGTGGGGGGTACGTGGGAGGACAGCCGGCCCGCGGGCGGGTGGCCGTTCTCAGTGCCCTCTGTCTCCACCTAGGACCTGGGGGCTGCCTTGTTCTCGGATGCCTTGTCACCTCCGCTGCCCTCCCAGCCTCCCAGGGCCCTGCCTCCAGCAGGTGCGCGACCGTGCCCGGCCGCATCACCGTCCCCGGGTTCTACTCTGGGTGGACGGGGCTCCCAGTCTCCCCCGCCCGCCAAGTATCCCGGGGCTGAGGGTGGGGGTCCCTGCTGACGTGGGCCTCCCGCAGGCATGGGCTCCCAGTCCCGGCCCCAGGGCGCTCTGCAGGGCTTCGGCTACAACAAGGATCCGGGCCGCACAGGTGAGCACTGCAGGGGCGGGTGGGCTGCGCCACCTCTGAGGTCGTGTCCTGTGGGCTGGGGTCGGGGGGAGCCGCTGGTTCTGCTTAACTGACAGGTCAGAGGCCTGGCTGAGGGGCGACCTTGCCTGTGACAGAGGCGACTCAGAGCAATGGGGGAGGGGGGGTCCTGTTGCCGGGGGCGCCCAAGGCCCGCAGCCGGGTCATGTGACCATCGCGTGGGTTCTGGGCCGTGTCTGGCTGTTGTGCTGGCTGTCCCAGTCTCAGCCCTTGGTCCCCCAGCCCTTCTGAGGCTCTGAGTCCTAGAGTGGGTCTGCTTTGGCTCCGGCCTGTTGGTTTGGGGGTGACGGCTGGCTGGCTGGCCCTCTGTGGGGCACCCATGTAGGAGAGCCCCCAGCACTGGGCTTGGGCGTGGCCGTTGATTCTCAGGACAAGCCCAGAGGCAGGGACCAGAGGGACCAGGGGCACAGCTGTGCTGGAGGCTGCCGAGCGTCCAGGCTCCACGGGCCCAAACACACTGAGGTGAATTCACTGCAGAAGCTTCTGGAAGGCCCTTGTTCCTCCGCGCGGCCTCTGCTCAGACTGCAGCCTGCCCCCACTTCCACGGCCTGGGTGGATGCAGGGCCAGGACTGAGGGGCTGTGCTGTCTCCCTCCTCCTGGGCAGGCTCAGCTGGCGAAGCCTTCCTGTCCACCATCCAGAAGGCTGCGGAGGTAGTGGCTAGCGCCGTGCGCCCTGGGCCCGAGAGCCCCAGCACCCGGAGGCCCCTGCCGCGGGGTGACGCCTACCAGCCGGCCGTGACACCTTCAGCTGGCCTCGGGCCCTCCACCCCCGGAGACCTGCTGCCCACAGCCGGCCCAGCTGCCCGAGGTACCCAGCACAGCCCCTCCCTAGGGGTCTGGCTCCCCCTCCCAAGACCCCGGGCTTCCAGTCACCTGCTGGGGCCCGGCCAGCGCAGTTGAGGGAGAGGAAGAAAGTACACCCATGGGGTGGGAGTACGAGCTGCTTCTCGGAGCCCGCACGCTTGCTCCCTTGGCAACGTGGGAACCCTGAAAAGCCAGCCACCCGTGTGACGAGTGCCCTGCACTGGGTGCGCACAGACCGACGCTGGCTGTGTGCACTGTGCCACATGTCCTGCCAGTCTCCTCCATGATGGCTCCACGAGGGCTGGGGTACCCTGGGGTCCCAGCTGCTCAGACACAGAAGCGGGACTGGAGCCGGGGGAGGAGCCAGCCCCGTCTGCTCACGCTGGGGCAAGGGGCGGGGCAGGGGGCGGGAGGGCACAGGGCTCACTCTTTGATAAAGTGCTGCACCTCCTCTCGGCTCAAAAAGGCCTGTGGCCCCCGGGTCACGGCCTGGACCAGGCTCAGCTCCTGCTGACAGTCACTCAGGGTCACGGCCTCAACCCTATGGGGAACACTGATCAGAAGAGAGGGTGGGCTCCCCCCTTCCCAGGTCAGGCCCCCCTTTTTGATCAGAAGAGAGGGTGGGCTCCCCCCTTCCCAGGTCAGGCCCCCCTTTGGGGTGGGACCCTGGAACAGGGCAGGGAGGGGCACTGGCTGGGGCTGCTGTGCAGCCGGTCGGGGAACAACAGGGAAGCCCTCGGCAGGGGCCAGGCTCCGTGGCACATGCGACCTGGAGGCGCATTCTGGGAAAGGGAGGCGGGACGGTTGTCTGTGACTGCCACCCCGCCTGGTGCAGAAGCTGCTGTCACGTGTCAGGACTCAGCAGGATCCAGGGGCCCTGTGCTGTCCCCCATGTCTTGCCTACTGCCTGTCCTCTGCTGCCTGGCACTGCTTCTTGCATTTTCCAGGCCAGGTGCTTCCCTGGGTGCAGGGTGCTGTGTCCTGCCTCCATCTCCTTTTGCCTGATGTTGCCGGGAGCTGGAGCCCAGGCAGCGGCCCTGTCCTCATCTCGGGACCCATCCCCAGCCCCTTGCCTGGGTCTCCCTGTCCGGGGCTCCAGGGAGGTGTGCGGAGGCTGTCTGAGGCCCCCAAGGGTCACTGTTCCCTCCAGCAGTGAGACACCAGCCCGGGCAGGCCGGAGGCGGCTGGGACGAGCTGGACAGCAGCCCCAGCTCTCAGGACTCTTCCCAGGAGAATAGTGACCTGAGTAAGGCCTCGGACTTGAGCAGCCGGTCAGGCAGCGACAGCCCCTCAGGGGCCAGCCGGGCGCCCAGCGACCTGGCTGAAAGGTGAGCCGGTGCCCCTCCCTGCCCTGTTCCAGGGTCCCACCCCAAAGGGGGGCCTGACCTGGGAAGGGGGGAGCCCACCCTCTCTTCTGATCAAAAAGGGGGGCCTGACCTGGGAAGGGGGGAGCCCACCCTCTCTTCTGATCAGTGTCCCCCGTAGGGTTGAGGCCGTGACTCTGAGTGACTGTCAACAGGAGCAGAGCCTGGTCC
>PVHT021183566.1:92261-153553 GCA_004024745.2 Catagonus wagneri
CAAAAAAAAAAAAAAAAAAAAAAAAAAAAAGACGAAGGGTGGAGACAAGGAAAAAAGAGAGAAGCCACCCACTGCGTGGTCTTGGGTGTGAGGAGGGGGCGCAGGCCCTGGGCGTGGGATCCCCTAGGAAGTACCCCCCCCCAATGCCATTGACAGATTCGCGTCTTCCCCAGGGCGGGCCTCCAAAACGGAGCTCTCAGGGGATAGTTGGACCCAAGTGTCCAGATGGGTCTCGGCAAGGAGAGAGCCGGGGGACCGCGTGGGTGCCGCGCAACCCTAGGCCGTGGGGAAGGAGAAGCGCGGAACCACCACTCGCGCCCCGCCCCTTTCATCTCCCCCATCCCTCCTCCGGAGGCTCCGCCCAGGACCCGGCCCTATTTTAGCTCAGACCCCGCCTTCTGCAGCCACGTCCAATCGGCAGCCCGTCGCCGCCACCGCCCCCAGCTCTCCGCCGCTCCTCCCACGCTTGAACTTCCCGAAGGACAGCCGAGCGGCCCAATGAGCTCCCGGGATGTCTGGAGCGGGCGGCCGGAGGGCCAATCCGGAAGCGGCGCGGGCAGGAAAGGCGGGCCTCCGTGACAGACCGGGAGGAGGCGCCAGGCTGTTTGCTGGTTGCTAGCTGCCGCCGCTCGCCCGGCCGCCCCGCCGCTTCATTGTCACCGGGCCTCAGAGTCAGCGCCCGGGCCGCAGGCACGAGGACTTCGACCGAAGCCTGGGGCCCACGCGTCCCACCTCGGAAGGCCCTGTGCACCCCTCGCTGCTCCGTCCCGCAGGCCCCGAGTCCCAGGCCCGCCCCACGCAGGTGAGGGGGTCCCTGCGCAGGTGGGGTGGACCCCGCAAGTGAGGGAGGCCCCGGGCCGGTGTAGATGGGATGGCCTGCGCCTGGAAGGGGGGTCCCGGGCTGCGCAGGTGAGGTGGAACGTGCAAGCGAGTGGGGCCTCGTGCCCGTGACGGGCTCTATGCAGGTGAGGGTCCAAGCTGATAAGAGGGAAGGTGCAGGTGAGGGCCCCTCCATCCCCCGCACTGGTGGGGAAGGGTTCACGCCGCGGACGGTGAGCCCCTGCTTTCCCAGGAGGATGCTGTGGGGGTCCGGTTAGCAGTATCTCACCCCGCTCAACACCTTGAGCCAAAGTCCAGACAGATGGAGAGCTGCCTGGTGGAGGAGCTACCTGGGGTCCCGGGTCAGCCCATCCTGAAAGGTCCAGGCAGAGGCTCTGGACAGCAGCCTTCAGGTCCTCTGTGCAAGGTGAGGTCTGGGCTGGAGGTTTCCGTGAAGGGGCTGTGTTTACCGTCTGAAAGCCGCGCACATGCCTCGCACATGCCTCGCACGGGCCAGCCTGGGTCCAGCCGGGTACTGCCAGCGCCCCAGGAGAGAAGGGTGTTAAGTTTCACCCACAGGACCGGAATGCATAACTGAGGACAGTGTCCTGGTGAGTGGCAGGGACAGCCTCGGCCCTCACTCTGGAGAGTCGGGGCCGAGGGCTCTGCCGGGGGGGCGTTGGGGCTGAAGGAGGCTGTGACGCCGACCTTGGGTGACAGCGGTGCGGGCCTCGGTGGCAGAGGGGGCTGTGCTCATCCCTCTTCGTCTCCGGTCACTCCTGGTGCCAGCTCAGCCACCGAGCACTTTCCAGTGCCAGGTTCCCCGGGCAGCATGGTCTCTGCCCGAGGGAGCGTACATGCTCACGCCAGGCCGTGCACAGACCAGCCTGGGTGGCCAGGTGGCCAGGTGGAGAAAAGTGAAGTGAGATGAGGGGGTGAAGAGTGACAGGGGCGGGCCGCCCTCTGAGTGAAGGGGCAGCGGCAGCTCCGGGAAGGGTCTCAAGCAGGTGGGGGGGCAGGGGGAGGCAGTGAGGTGGACATGGGGTTCAAGATCAGCTCTGAGGGCCTTTGGGCGTGTGGACTTAGGGTTCCCTGCCTGAGAGCCTTGGAGGGTCTCGGGAAGGAGGGCGCACAGCCTGATCTGAGACTGATCTGATCGGTTTGGAAGGAGCTGCGGTGGGGGGAGGCTGGGCCAGCCAGGGCTGGGGTGGGGGGGGCTGCTGTGGTTGTCCAGGTTTGAGGATGGAGGCGAGAAAGAGAGTTGTGGGGAGAAGGGACCGACTGAGAGGGGGCAGATGTCAGGATGAGACCTGGGTCTTTGGCCGGAGCAGGTTTCAGAAAATGCCCGCTGGGGGAGTTCCCTTCGTGGCTCAGTGGTTAACAAATCGGACTAAGAACCATGAGGTTGCAGGTTCGATCCCTGGCGTCGCTCAGTGGGTTAAGGATCCGGCGTTGCCGTGAGCTGTGGTGAAGGCTGCAGATGTGGCTCGGATCCCGCGTTGCTGTGGCTGTGGTGTAGGCCGGCAGCTACAACTCCTGTTAGACCCCTAGCCTGGGAACCTCCATATGCCGCGGGTGCGGCTCTACATAAAGGCAAAAAGACAAAAAGAAAAAATAATAATAATAATAAAATAAAATAAAAAATAAGCCCTCAACCCTTACTCCCCCTTTAAAAAAAAAAGAAAAGAAAATGCCCGCTGGGGAGGGCCCACTGGTGGTGCAGTCAGGAGTCTGTCTGGGTCCAAGGTGCCCAGTACTCCAGACTCAGCTAAATCGGGATTAGCAGATTGGCTGGGGGGTGGGGGGTGCCCGTGGGAGCCATCAGCCCAGGGGTGATGTTTAAAGCCAGGAGGCCAGAGGTGGTCCCCCAGGATGGAGGGCAGAGACCCAGGGCTGAGCAGATGGAAGAGGAAGGGCCAGCAAGGGACACTGTGGAGGCGGCTCTGGGAGCGGGGGAGGGGAGCCCGGACGCCAGGGCAGATGCTGCAGCCTAGAGGCTGGTGGATGTTCCGGGTGGTTCTTAGGAAATGGAGGGGTTCCGTAATCACGTGAGTTTAGGGCCCTAACGAGTCCTGGTTAGAAAGCACGCCAGCCTCACAGCCGCCTTGTCTAAGCTTCGTGATACCCGCACTTTGAGACGCCCGTTATATAGATGAGGCCGGCGGGGCTCAGGTCACTGGAGCACCTGTCGCATGGCGGGGGCTCACACCCGCGACTTGGGCCGTCCGTGCTCGGGGTCCCGCTCTGCCACGCGCTCAGCAGGTGCCCTGGGCCTGCAGCCAGGCTGGAGGTGATGTGTGCAGACCCCCTCCCTCAGCTCACCTCTCTTCTTCCCGCTCAGGGCCTCCCGTCCACCATGAGAGGCTCCAAGGCCGTCAGCGGCCCCTCCGGACCCCCCGAGGGCAGCCCGGAAAGCCTGGACCTGAGCCTGACGGGCCTCCCTCCGCCCATGTCCCGGCGCCCCAACAGCGCCTCTGCTGCCAAGCCCGTCACCCGCTCCATCTCCATGGTCACCGGCAGCGAGCCAAGGAGGAAGACGCTGGTGAGTACTGGAGCCGGGGCGTCAGGTCTGGGGGTGTCCAGGGCCAGGGACTTGCCCCAGCCCAGCAGGCCACGCCCAGGGCCCCCACGCTGCTCCCCCGGCCTCCTGTCCACGAGCGGCCTTGGAGACCCGCGCGTGACCCTGGAGAGCCTCCCTCTCACCCCGTCTCCAGGCCTGGCCTGGCACTGAGCGGCCCGGCCGGGGTCTGAGACCGCCACGTGGTTGGCTGTTGCGTTTCCGTAGGAGGCCCCAGGGCCGGGAGGCTCCCGGGCCATCAACAACCTTCGCAGATCCAGCAGCACCACCCGGGTCAACCAGCCGCAGGCCAGGCAGGCGTGGGCCGGCCCCCTCAGGTAACCTCGGACCTGCTTCTCTCCGGCCTCGGCCAGCCCTTTCTCACCCTCAGCAGCGCGAGCGCTCGCGGGGCGGTGGGCCGGCAGGTGGGACAAGTCTTGACCCGTCGTCTCTGTGCGCAGAGAAGCGGGCCTCGGGGCCGACATCCCCTGCCTGCTCCTGTCCCTGTGTCCTTGCTGCGCTTTCCCTGTGGGCGTCCCGGGGGCCGTGGGCCAGGGTGTGAAGGCCTCGTCAGGGCTTGGCGGTCGGGTCAGGGTGCAGGCCCGGGAGCGGAAGCCCCACGGTGACCCGGCCCCTCCTGCTCTCTCGTGCGACGTCCCGCTTCTGGGTCCCTGGAGCTGGGCCCAGCAGGCCCAGCGCCTGTCCCTGCTTGCCGCCCTCTCTCTGGCACAGACCAGCAGAGCCCACGGACTTCCTGGCGCTCCACGAGGGCAGCCCCGCTGGGAAGAAGAGGCCGGCCAGTCTGAGCGAAGCTTCCAGTGGGACGGGAGCCACGTGGGACATCCTGGTGAGGCCGGTGGCCGCGCTGAGCCGACAGGACAGCGGGCGGCTCGTGTCTGTGGGTTCCGACCACCCTCGCTGCCCCTGCACGGGTGGGGTGTGTGGGCATCAGTCCTCGTTAGAGCCCCCCATGGCTCCCCGTGCGTGGCGTGAGCAGTGGGGTCACGAGCAGAGATGTGTGTGACCCACAGGACGACCGGCCCGGGGCCTTCACCTTGCCCCCCGACACCCAGAGTCCCGGGACCCTCAACGCGCCGGTCGGCCCGCGGAGGAGAGAGTGCACGGTGCCCCTGGCACCCAACTTCACTGCCAACAACAGGTGCGCCCGCCACGGGGATGCACAGCCCTGCGCAGCTGGGGCCGCCCGGGTGGCCGCTCTGTGCCGGTCACGGTCTGGAATGAGTGCATGCGCGAGTGAGTGAAAGAATGTACGGCTTGCTCGGCCCAAGGGCCCGCTGGGGAGGCTGCAGCGTGGGGTCTGGCACAGGGACTCAGATGGGGCCCACGCCCGTCGGCCTCCACTGCCCACCCCTCCACGGGGCAGCTTGCCTCTGAGGGCCCGAGATGCCCAGCTTCGCTCTTAAGGAGGTCAGGCCTGGGCAGGGCTTACTCGGGACCCCAGGCAACTTTAAGGCTCAGCCTCAAACAGCCTCTGTGTCTCTGGAGGGAAGAGCCATGTCTGTGGAGAGCAGGTCGGCATCCGGCCGCACGCGTCACTTAGCCCCGCCACCCTCAGTGTGACGGAACCACGCTCATCCAGGTCAGTGGGGTCCGGAGAGGGCCGGGCAGGCTGTGGCCTCGGCCTCTGGCCCTGCAGGGCCGGTGGCCAGGTATAGTTGGGATGAGAGCGCCTGTAAAGAAAGGGCCAGGGCAGCGCCCCCACTGCGGGAAAGCTGCTGATCTTGCTTTCGGCCTCGGTGGGGACCGGTGGGCAGAGAGACAGAAGACATGTTTGGTTCCGCACAAGAAAGGACTTTGTAATGTTTGGAACCGTTGATCAAAGGAACAGTTTTTCATTTTTCTTTAGGCCCCCGCCCTAGCATAGCATAGCATATGGAAGTTCTCAGGCTAGTGGTTGATCGGAGCTGCACCTGCTGGCAACCTCAGTGCCAGATCCGAGATGCGTCTGCAACCTACACTGCAGCTCACAGCAACACTGGATCCTTAGCCCACTGAGCGAGGCTTGGGATCGAACCCACGTCCTCATGGGTACTAGTCATATTCGTAACCACTGAGCCATGACGGGAATTCCCAAAGGAACAGTTCTAGATAAGTCCTCACCAGAGACTTCGCCCTGGGAAGCAGTCCTCGGCCGTGGGTCCCTCGGGAGGGCGTGCGGCGGGTCGAGGGTTTGAGAGCGTGTGCACCTGCCTGCTGCCGGCCGGCACACGGCTGAGCCCGGCCGCCTGGGTTCTAGGTTGGTTCCTGACGTCTTGCAGCCACCGCCCTGTTTCCAGGGAGTGCTGGGAGGGTCCACTGCCCCTCGGTGCCTGGTCCTTTCACAAGGCGGTCTCCGTCCCTTCCACGGGGAGTCCTTCCTTACGCCTCTCTCCTGTAATTTTTTTTTTTTTTTTTTGGTCTTTTTAGGGCCACACCAGTGACATATGAAAGTTCCTGGGCTAGGGGTCAAATAGGAGCTGCAGCCTCTGGCCTAGCCCACAGCCACAGCAAGGCCAGATCCTAGCCGCATCACACCCACCACGTCCTGCAGCAACACCAGATCCTTAACCCCCTGGGTGAGGCCAGGGATCCAGCCCACTTCCTCATGGATCCTAGTTGGGTTCTCATGGGAATGCACCTCCTGTCATTTCTTCCCTTTCTTTTTCCATGACTGCCATTATTTGCACCCTGGGCCTCCTGGATTGATTCCTCAAAGTTGGCGTTTTCCCTTCTTTTCTTCCTCTCCAGCTCTGGGCTCTGCTTTCTGGTAGATGCACTGACCTGCATTTTTCAGCCTTCTTCTCGCGTCCATTCCCCTCCCTTCGCTCTCAGTTTCAAAACTCTTGTTCCGAATGTCTCTCCACGCTTCCCGTTTCGTAGCGTCCTGTTCTTGTTTCATCTCTTTGAGGATCCCACATGGGGCGACTGGAGCTGCCGGCACCGGCTCGTGAAACTGCCCACGCGCCTCTGCCCAGCTCTGCGTTCTGGGGTGTCTGGGAACCCCCCAGGGATGCTACCACGGAGACTGGCTGGACGCTGCCCGTCAAAGCATTCCCTGCTGGAGACCTGGCGCTTAACGATGTCCCAGCACAGCGTGAAACTGAGTGTAGCTTTGTTGAAATGTCTTGTTCTCCACTTAGCCTCGTTTCCATCGTATTCTGTGGACCTTTCACCTGTGGGTCTTTCCCCAAATGTCTGGAATATTGACTCTGTCGGAGTTTGAGAGGGAGGCCTTGAAAGTTGCCTAGAGGCCTCACTTTGGGGAGATGGTGCAGGGACCAGGCTGCTGTGCCGGGGTCCCCAGCCGTCAGCACCTGGGACTTTTCTCTGGGGCTGCTCGGTCTGTCCAGGGAGAGCACCTCCTGCCCCCACCTGAGGGCAGCTTCCTGGCACCAGTGCTGCAGGGGCTGGACAGGGGTGGGGTGTCCTGGCCCAGCGCTCGGACTTGGCTTCACCGATACCCAGCTTCTTGTCTTCTGCAGGGGCGGGCGGGGCGGGCGTGGTGCCTGAGGGGGAGGGGTCTGGGTGCACCTGCTTTGGAAGATCTGGGTGCCTTTTCTTCCTGCACCTCCCTGGGTTTTGGGGGACAGACCAGCCACCTTGCGGCCCCCACGACACCCAGGTTTCCCCTTGTTCCCTCTGCGCGTCGGTCACCACGGGCCCTTCTGTTCGTCCTCCTCTGAAACTTGGTGGGCGTCTCTGCCGCTGTCCCCCTTCTTACCCTCGCGGGTCTATACTGGTCTTTACTCCTTCCTGCGGGTTGGAGGGGGCAGGGGGAACGGTGTGCACGCCCGCCGTCGTGTGCAGCTGGTGGGACAGGTCCTTTCTCTCTTGACTGTGACTGTCCCCCCCCCCAACACAGGCGTGTCCCATGTCAGGGCATGTCATTTTCAGCCCTCACGCCTCACGTTCTGCTGGCCGAACGCCCTGGGTGGAGCCTCCCAGGCCCCGAAAAGGGAGCTGGAGGAGGCCCAGCAGGGACACTGGGACGATGCCACAGGGCGCGGTGGCACCGAGGGCGTGCTCAGGGCTCCTTCCCAAGCCCGCCGCTGTCTCTGCAGGAGCAACAAGGGCGCCGTGGGCAACTGCGTCACCGGCATGCTGCACAACTGCTACACGCCCTCGGAGAGGACGCCGCCCCCCAAGAGCTCCAACCGCACGGCCCCCTCCCTCAAGTAAGGCCCTGGCTCAGGCCAGCCAAGCTCACCCTGGCCTGGGGTCCCGCTGAGGAAGCCGCAGCTGCCCCGAGTCTCGGGCCCTTGGCTGAGTCCAGAGCCACCGGGGAGCGTGTCTCGAGTGGGACTGTGGCTGAGGAGAGCGGCCCCCAGTGTCACCACATGGCGCTCTGGTCAGGGGCGGCCCACGGGGGTCTCGAGGCACCATCCAGCTCTGGGATCCTGTGCGGCTTGAGGCCGCTTTGCTGTTTTACATGTAAGCCCACGAGCCCTGGGTGCCACCAGACAGACACTGGGGGGGAGCAGGTGGCCTTGGGGACGACCGGCACCTCAGACGAGGAGCAGGACCTCGCCCGGACAGAGCCGTCCCCAGGGGCCGTGGAGGGCAGGAGGCCAAGAGCCTGTCTCTGCCCTTCCGTCAGCAACATCCTCAAGGCAGCCACGGATGAGGGTGACGGCCACCTCGGGAAGCCACAGAAGAACGTGGCCTGCAGCCGCCACGCAGTCCAGAACAGCTCGGGCAGCGCCGCAGGTCTGCTCAGGTGGAAGGAGGTGACCGAGGAGGAGGCTGAGAGGTGACGTGGCTGGGGCCAGGGGACCGGGGGGAAATTTCCATTTAGGAGTTGCCTTTTTCTTTTTTTTTTCTGGCAAAGCACACAGCATGTTAAAATTCCTGGGCCAGGGATCGAACCTGCACCACGGCAGCAACACAGGCTGCTTTCAGTGATAACACCGGCTCCTTAACCCAGTACCCCACAAAGGAACTCCAAGAGTTGTTTTAAAATGTGCAGGCTGGGAGCTCTCTGGTGGTCTAGTGCTTAGAGATCTGGCATCGTCACTGCGTGGCTCTGGTTCCAGTCCTGGCACAGGAGCATCCACAGGCTGTGGGTGAGGCCCCCCACCCCAAAATGTGCACCTTGTGTGACTCTGTTTATGCAAAACGTCAGGAAAGGCAAGTCAGCGGAGTTCCCACCGGGGCGCAAGGTGGCCAGCGGCGTCGTTGGGGCACTGGGACGCGAGTTTGATCCCTGGCCTGGCACCGTGGGTGACGGATCCTGCGTTGCCTTGGCTGTGGCTTAGGTCCTAACTGCAGCTCAGATCTGAGCCCTGGCCCAGGAACTCCATTTGCTATAGGGCAGCCAAAAAAAAAGAAAGAAAACAAGCAAATGTACAGTCAGAAAGAGTGATGGCTGCCCGGGGTCAAGGGGCGTGCAGAAGGGGGCCTTTGGAAGGCCACAGAAACATTCTAAAACCGGTCCATGCTGCTGGCCATACAACTCTGTAAATTTACTAAAAATCATTGAATCGGGAATTCCCGTCGTAGCTCAGTGGTGGACGAACCCGACTAGTATCTGTGACGATGCAGGTTTGATCCCCGTCCTCGCTCAGTGGGTTAAGGATCCTGTGTTGCCGTGAGCTGTGGTGTAGGTCTCACTCAGCTCAGATCCTGCAGGGCTGTGGCTGTGGCTGTCACCTGCAGCTCCAGTTCTACCTCTAGCCTGGGAACCTCCATATGCCATAGGTGCGGCCCTCTAAAGCAAAAAAAAAAAAAAAATTTTTAAATTTTAAAAAGCAAAAAAAAATTCATTGAATCGTACTCAAAATGGGTAAATTTTACTAGTATGTAAACTGTACCTTAGTAAAACTGTTATTAATTAAAAAACATTAAGTATAAAAAAGATACAATACCGAAAAACTCAGACACAACTGATGGGGCTGCTCCTAGAATCTTGGCCCCGGGGAGCGAGGCGGGTGGGCTTTCCGGGGCGGCCCCGGGCCTGTGACATCGCGCCTGGTCAGGAACCACTTCGCTTTGAGAGGCTGGGCTTTGAGAGCCTTGCCTGGCTGGGCAGTCACCGCTGCTGTCCCTGCAGAGCCCAGGACAGGGCCCTGGAAGTGGGCGGGTGGGACGAGCTGGGCCGTCCCTCTGTGTCCGTGTCCCACAGCTGGTGACCGGTCACATCCTGAACCGGGTGAAGCAGTAAGGCTCCTGAGAGCCAGGGCGGAGGCTGTGGGTCAGTTACTCCTACCGATTGTAATGGACCTACGGGACCCGCCCCCTCGGCGCGCAGGGCTGCGAGTCTGACGCCTGTGCAGCCGTGTCAGCAGACGGGATGTCCTCACCGTACCACCCCGCCCTGGGTCCCTTGGCACGCCTTCCACCCGCCCTCCCGGCCGAGACCCTGGCCACCGCGGCCTGTGCCCTGCAGGCCCTGCCGAGCCGCCGGCCTGTGGCCCTCTGTGCCGGCGTGCGGCGCAGTCAGGAGCTCCCCAAGGGTGGGGGGCCTTGAGTTACTTCCGGTTTCTGGCGACTGCGAGCAGGGTCTGTGCGGGGGTGTCTCCACTTCCCTGGGGCGCCGGCTCCTTCGCCCAGCCAGGCCTCGGGGGTCCCGGGACGGGGGCCCCCTCTGCCACCTGCATCCCGAGCCCCGCATACCCCCGGCAGGTTCATCCGCCAGGTGAGCCGGGCCGCCATCACCATCCAGCGCTGGTACCGACACCAGATGCAGCGACGCCAAGCGGGAGCTGCCTGCCTAGAGCACCTGCTGGCTTCCAAGCGAGAGGTCAGTGTGGGTTCAGCGGCACCCTGAGGGATGGGCGAGAATCCCAGGGTTTCTGGGCCCCCGGGGCTGAGCCGAGAGTTGCCCCGGGTCCCCCGTCCAGGGTCCCCGCCTCCTGCCAGCAGAGCAGCTTGGTCGGCAGGGCCTGGGTGCTGGGTCACACCTGCTGAAAGGTGGGGCGGGTTTCTGGCTGTGATGAGAAGCCACCTCCCACCTGTAGGAGCCGCTGGACACTCGAGAGGGACCTTGACCGCTGTGGGACAGAGAAATGGCGGGGGAGAAACAGGGAGCCTCGTGAGGCAACCCCACCTCGCAGTCCAGACCACCATGGCTCGGCTTGTGCAGGGGCAGCAGCAGCGGCTGGGAGAGGGGACCCTCCTGGACCAGCACCAGCAGAAGGAGGCGGCCAGGAGGAAGGCCCGGGAGGAGAGGGCGCGCCAGGCCCGGAGGGCAGCCATTCAGGTGAGGGGTGACCTGAGCCACGTGGGGAGCTCGGTGCCCAGGCGGGACCCCCCAGAGCACCACTGCGCCCCCTTCCTTGAGCCTCTGGGCATGGGACCCCCTCCCGGTGGGAGGGACTGCTCACAGGTGTCCCCACCCCCCTGACGCCAGGAACTGCAGCAGAAGCGAGCCCAGAAGTCAGGCGGTGCTGACCTTGGGCAGCCAAAGGGGACCCAGGAGATGGGGAGGCCCCAGCCCACCCAGGAGCCGCTCCTGAGGCCGGGGAGCGCCGCCCAGCAGACCCCCAAGGCCGATAATGCTGGTGAGCATGGCCGAGGGCCTGAGGCCGCCCTCCCGCCCACCCCCTCTGCCTCGGCTCTGCGTGCAGACGTCCCCCAGTGCGGACACCCCAGGTGCAGCCATCCCTGAGGGCGGACACCCCCCGCCCCCTCCGCCAGGGAGGCCACTGGCTGAGAAGGAGGTGCGGCTTCTGCCAACGCCCTTGGCCCCCAGTGCTGCTTCCTGGTCGGTCGGTGGCCTCTGCCTGGGGAGGAGGGCTGGCTCTCGGCAGACCCCAGGCCCCGCCCCTCCCTCCTGCCCGCTCACTCTGCAGTGGGACACGGGGTCCCCGCAGAGCAGAAGGACCCCAGACGGTCAGGCCCCAGCCTCCCCGCTGCCCTGTGGGGTCCGCTTGGCACGTGCTGTCCCGGCTCGCCTTCCCTCTGCCCGGCCTCTTCCCAAGGGCCCCCCGCACTCGCTCTGTTGCACAGGGGCCGGCGTCCACGCCACGGGCCCAGAAGACCCCTGCCAGCCGGCCTCCGCCTCGTCCCCGGAACCCCGGCAGTTTGCAGAGGACACACCTCAGGTCTCGGCACAGCCCTTCCTGCCCTCGCTGCCCTCGCACTGCCGCGGGGTCACTTATGCCAGGAAAGGCCCCCCGGGACAGGCCTTGTCCCTCCAGTGGAGGGCTGGGGTCTCCCAGCTGCTCTGGAGTCCCGTGGCTTTTCACGGAAGCCAGGGTAAGGCCATTGCGGGCCCACAGAAGAGGGCTAGAAGCTCAGAGGTCGGGTTTGGCAAGGTCTCCAGCCTGACGGGCGAGGAGGCGGGACCTGGACCCGTTGCACCCCTTTTTGTTTCCCTGGAGGTGGGTCCAGGGAGCCCAGTCCCCTGGCTGAGCAGGCAGGGGCCTGCGCTGAGGAAGCCAGGCCCCGGCCTCGAGCCCACAGTTCTCTCTGGTGGTCTCCACCTCTAACGGCCTGTCCGCTGCAGGATGCAAGCTCCCAGGACACAGCCGGCGAAGGCCCGGAGGCACAGGGCCCCGCCGGAGGCAAGACCAAGTCCAGGGCCACCCTGGACGAGCTGCTGGACACGCTGAAGCTGCTGGAGCAGGAGCCGGAGCCGCTCCCCCGCCCCCGGGCCTACCACAAGGACAAATACGCCTGGATCGACGAGGTGACTGCCGGCCCCGGCACGTCCACTCAGTCACGGGGCTGCAGAGCCGAAAAGGAAGCCCCCCTGCTCCTCCGGGCTCCAGTCAAGACCCTAGTCAGTCAGGACCCTAACCAGGGCCAGATGGGACGCTGGGGAGCTCCCGTGCCACAGGGCTCACTGAAGTTTAACACCTTCAGAATAACCCAGGGGGAGTTCCCGTGGTGGCTCAGCAGATTAGCAACCCAACATAATGTCCGTGAGAATGGGCGTTTGATCCCTGCTCCCTCAGTGGGTTAAAGATCCCTTGTTGCTATGGCTGTGGTGTAGACCAGCAGCTGCAGCTCCAATTCAAACTCTAGTCGGGGAATGACCATATGCTGCACCTGCGGCTGTAAAAAAAAAAAAAGGCAACAACGAATAACCCGGGGCTGAGAGAGGGTGGGCACTGCCTTTCTGCCAGAGGTGCCCGGAGGCAGTGCCCTGCCCGGGTTGGGCAGCCTGTGGCCCTCCCTCCAGACCAGCCCTCCCCTGCCTGGGAGCCCCTAAGCAGCTCCTGGGAAGTCGACCCAGAGCCTCCAATGCTGCGCCCCCCCCCCAAGGAGGACGATGCCAGCTCCCTGACGGCAGACAACCTGGAGAAATTTGGAAAGCTCAGCGCGGCTGCCAGCCCCCCTGAGGACGGGACCTTGCTTTCGGAGGCCAAGCTGCAGACCATCATGAGCTTCCTGGATGAGATGGAGAAGTCCGAGCAGGGCCGGCCGGCCTCGGTCCCCCAGGTGTGGCAGGGTCTCCAGGGAGGGACGGCAGGTCATCACCAAGGGACCAGGGCCTGCCTGACCGGCTGCGTCCCCAGGGACCTGTGCTGGCGGAGGGCCAGGGGCGCCTAGAGCCCGCGGCCGAGGCCAGCACGTCGGTGATGCGGCTGCGGCTGGAGGTGGAGGAGAAGAAGCAGGCCATGGTGCTGCTGCAGAGGGCGCTGGTAACGCCACCGCCCGCCGCTCTGCCTCACCGGGCGGAGCACGCCCCCCGGCCCGGCCCCAGCCAGACCCTATACCCGCCCGGAACCGCCGGTCCGGCCTCTCTGTTCTCATTCCCGCTGGCGTGCGCTACCGCCCCGCCCCGCCCCGCCCCAGCTGGCACCGACCCCAGCCCGGGTGGGCCCGCTCCAGCCCCGCCCCCAAACCGCCCGGAACCGGCCCCCGCCCCGCCCCCAGACTGGCTGGAGCGGCCCTCAGCCCGGCTGGGCCCGCCCCCGCCCCGCCCCCTGGGCACCTGGGCCCGCCCTCAGCCCGCCCCTGGCGGGACTTCATCTCCCGCCGTTCTCCCGCAACCCCGCAGGCGCAGCAGCGAGACCTGACCATCCGGCGGGTCAAAGAGACGGAGAAAGAGCTGGGCCGGCAGCTGCGGCAGCAGAGGGAGCACTACGAGGCCACCATCCAGCGGCACCTGTCCTTCATTGACCAGGTGGCGCTGCGCCGCAGGCAGGGCGCGAGAGCAGGGGTGCAGGACTCCAGCGGTCCGAGGGACAGGACCCGGCTCTAGAGCAGCTTGGGCCTGGCGGAGACGGCCAGATACAAGGCCTCCTCCTCCTTTGTAGAGATGGGCGGCATCTTCCCTTGCGGGAAACAGGTGTCGGCCATGTCACGTCCCACACGCCAGCCCTGCTGGGTACTGCCCACCCAGCACTCGGCGATGCTCCCCCAGCCATAGCCCACCCCCAGCCCACGGCCGTGCTCCTAGCCCAGCATGCTGGCAGGGCTCGGGCAGGTAGGCAGAGCACACCCACGGTGGTCCGGCTGCGTGGGGTCACTCAGGACCAGCTGGTCCTTGGGGGGCCAGTGGGAGGCGTTCCGCAGACACACACCCTGAACTTCCCCGTGAGTCCTGGGACTGCCCGTGTCCTGGGGGGCCGCCCCTCTGCTGGGGCCGGTGAGGCAGCCAGGGCCCCCGTGACAGAGGGCAGTGGAAGCTTTAAGCTCACCCTGTGCTCAGCCGAGTCCGCCAGGTCCTTTTTTGAGGAAAACTGTAGCTGTGGGGTCTGTGAAGAGAAGAAGCCCAAGGTGGAGTTCCCTTCGTGGCTCAGTGGTTAATGAATCCGACTAGGAACCATGAGGTTGCGGGTTCGATCCCTGGCCTTGCTCAGCGGGTTAAGGATCCAGCATCGCCGTGAGCTGTGCTGTAGGTCGCAGACACGGGTCAGATCTGGCATTGCTGTGGCTGTGGTGTAGGCCAGCAGCTGTAGCTCTGATTAGACCTCTAGCCTGGGAACCTCCATATGCCACAGTGCAGCCCTAAAAAGACAAAAAAAAAAAAAAAAAGGGAAGAAGAAGCCCAAGGAACCCAGTGACTTCCAGTGGCCGTTAGCGACACTTTGCTTGATGGTTGTAGGTGTGTCCCAAGCAGGGGTCTGTCTGGAGCCTTGGTGAGGCTGGGAGCAATCCTGGGGGCCTCACAGAGACCCCTTGGCAGGTGACGATGGGCAGGCCCTTTTCCACAGGCCAGGTGTCAGTGTAGGTACAATGACAACCCATCCCAGGAAGCTCCTGACGTGGTCACGAGTGAGGGCTTGTGACAGCCAAGGTGCCAAGCGCCGCTGGGCTCTGCTGACACCAGCTGGGCCCCCTGGGGGGGTGAAGGCCGGGGGCGGCTGCAGCGCCTTGTCCATGTGTGTGTGTCGTCCCATACCCAGGGCCCCACAGGCCAGGGAAGGAGGGGGGCTCAGGACTTGGTGCGCTGGTCTCCTGGGCGAGGGGAGGCGGGTCTCCTGGCCTCACGGGTAGCAGCCTCACCTCTGGCCCTGGTTGCAGCTGATCGAAGATAAGAAGGTTCTGGGCGAGAAGTGTGAGGCCCTGGTGGCCGAGCTGAAGCAGGGGGACCAGAGGCGCAAGGACAGGGAGGCCCAGATGCAGGAGCAACACGAGCTGGTGAGCCCTCACCCTCCCACCGCCTGAGCCCAGACCTGGTGTGCCCACGGGCCCTGTGGATGGGACCCCAGGACAAGCGGGTCTCAGGGCCTTGCAGCCACAAGGCTTGGGAACAAGATCCCGGCCGGGATCCACCCCGTGCCTGGAGCTCTCTGTCTGTCATTCCTCTGGAGCCTCCTCCCCAGGAGCCTAGTGGGTGCCAGACCCTGGAGTGGGAGCTTAGGGGCTCCCGTGACCCCTCCCCGTCACAGACGAGGTGGTGGAGCTCAGAGGAGGTGACCAGACCTTGCTCTGCTTTCCTGGGCAGAGGGACCCCACTTGCTCCTCCCAGCTGTCCCCAGATATGGACTGCAGCTCCTGGCGCCTTCTGCTTTGCCCACGGGCGCTGTTGAAAGTTTGCCTCCTGGAACCCAGGGGTGGCCGGGAAGGGAGGTGTCATCTGCATCTTCCCTCCGGCAGTGGCTCCCCTGTTGACTTCTGTTTCCTTCCTGGTAGGAGATTAAGAAGCTCAAAGAACTAATGAGTGCCACCGAAAAAGTCCGCAGGGAGAAGTGGATCAACGAGAAAACACGCAAGATCAAGGAGATCACGGTCAAAGGTGGGGCTGCCACCGGGCAGGGGCCGCCTTGGGCGTGTCAGGCAAGAACAGTAGGTCCAATTGCGCGGGTCCTGGAAGCCCGACGCGGGCCAGCGGGGCTGGGAGGGGTCGGGGTCGGGGTCGGGGTCGGGGTTGGGGGCTGGCAGCCTGTGGACGAAGGGCCCCGTCTCCTGTCCCCTCCAGCTTCCAGGGGAGCAAGCCGGGAAGGGGCTGGGGGTGGGGGCTCTGAGGGCTGATGGGGCAGCTCTGGCTGTGCCTGCCCATGCCTGGCCCTCCTGCCCCAGGACACCCTCCCTTCTGGTGACTCCATCCTCCAGGGGGAGACCCCTAGGGCCAGAGCGCAAGTTGGGAGCCTCAGTGCAGTGGGCAGGGAGGGGCGCGGGAGCCCTGGTGGACCCAGCTGTGCTTCTAGCTGGAGTCACAGGGTCACTTGGGCAGAGGTGACCCCCACTGCACAGGGGGACGAGGGGCAGGGCCCTTGCAGCGGTGGCCGAGCGTCCCTGCAGCCTGGTGCCCCGCACCCCCCAGGCCTGGAGCCCGAGATCCAGAAGCTGATCGCCAAGCACAAGCAGGAGGTGAAGAAGCTCAAGAGCCTGCACGCTGGCGCGCTGCTGCAGGCGGAGGAGCAGGCGGCCCAGCGCTATGCCCACCAGGTGGAGGAGCTGCGGGAGCGTCTGGAGCGGGAGAAGGAGGCGCTGGGCCACCAGGAGTGGGAGCGCGCCCAGCAGCGGTGGGGGTCTCAGCCCTGGTGGGCCTGCCCCGGACGCAGGGGTGGGGGCGAGGCCTGGGGCGTGCCCAAAACTCCAGGGTGAACAGCAAGCACCCACGCGCGGCCTCGGGGGGGGCACAGAGGGCGGGGGAGGGCAGTTCACTTCTGAGGGACACCCCCCACCCCGTGGCTGGGATGGACGGGGCGGGGGCTGCGGGTGGCTGCCATGCTGGCGCCTGCCCCGCACCCCTGCAGTGTGACGCCCTCTCCACCCGGGCTGCCCCTGAGCGGGTCTCCATCCGCAGCTTCGAGCAGCATCTGGAGCAGGAGCAGCGGGCCCTGCAGCAGCAGCGGCGGCGGCTCTACAACGAGGTAGCCGAGGAGAAGGAGCGGCTGGACCAGCAGGCCGCCAGGTGCCGGGGGAGGGGCCAGCCCGCCGCCCCGCCCAGCCCAGCCCCGCTCCGCCGCCCCGCCCTGCGGGACTGAGCCCTGCTCGCCTGCAGGCAGCGGGCGGAGCTGGAGGAGCTGAGGCTGCAGCTGGAGGAGAGCAGCTCGGCTGGGGGCCGGGCCCTGAGGGCGGAGTTTGAGAAGGGGAGAGAGGAACTGGAGCGCCGGCACCAGGTCAGCCCCGCCCCAGCCCCGCGCACCCCTCCCGACCAGCCCAGCGGGGAGCACCCACCCCGGGCAAGGGGGGCCACCACCCTGACCAGTGCCACCTGCCAGGGTGGCAGCAGCTAGGAGCATTGGGCATAGAGTCTGGCTTCCCACACAGCTGGGCTCCGCAGCCGGCTCCCCACAGACCCTCACCTTGACCGCAGGTCGCATCCAGGCCCGCAGACAGCTGGGTGGGGAGCGGCCTGCGAGGCCTGCCCTCACCCCTCACCTGCCCTCACCCTTTACCTGCCCTCACTCCTCACCTGCCCCCTAGATGGAGCTGAAGGCCCTGAAGGAGCAGCTGGAGGCGGAGAGACAGATGTGGGAGGCCAGCTCCGCCAAGAAGGAGGTAGGAGGCTGCTTTCTTCCCCCACCCCACCCCACCCCGCTGCCTCCCTCCTTCAAAGCTGGCTGCGCAGGGCAGGGTCACTGTACCCGTGGGGTACAGTGCGGGTTGCACACAGGTGCGGGTTGCACAGTGAAGAGCGGGTGTGTCCAGCCGGATGGAAGTCTCCAAGTTTGCTTCCACGAGGCTGCTCTCAGCCCAGGCAGGGGCGCTGGCCCCACCCTCAGCGAGGGAGTGTGGCCCCTTCTTTTATCAGGGTCAGTCTGGCCACAGAATTCGGCCTCTCGCGCTCCTGGTCCTGGGTGCTGAGTGTGGGAGAAGCCCGAGGCTGTGCTCCCAGCTCCCTCTCAAGCCCCTGCTGTGTCCCACGCTGGGTCCTGATGACCCGTGGGGCCTGGGGCGGGGCAAGGGCCCCCCTCTCCGCCACCAAGGCGTCTGGGAGCCCACGTGGCTGTCCTGGCCCGGCGGCATCCGTCAGCCAGCCCCACCGAGCCCCCCACGCCTCCCCTCCAGGAAGCGTGGCTTCTGAACCGGGAACGGGAGCTGAAAGAAGAGCTCCGCAGAGGCCGGGACAAGGAGATTGAGCTGGTCATCCACCGGCTGGAGGCCGACATGACACTGGCCAGGGAGGAGAGCGAGAGGGCCGCCGAGAGCCGGTGAGGTCCGAGTGCCCAGATCCCGGCTCTGCGACCAGCCCCGGGGCTGCCCCTGACCCTGTCCCTCCGGCCGCCAGGGTCAAGCGCGTCCGGGACAAGTACGAGGCAGAGCTCTCGGAGCTGGAGCAGTCGGAGCGCAAGCTCCAGGAGCGGTGCACGGAGCTGAAGGGGCGCCTCGGGGAGGCCGAGGGGGAGAACGTGCGTCTTCAGGGCCTGGTGCGCCAGAAGGAGAAGGAGCTGGCCGACGCCAAGGCGGTGAGCCCGTGGGACGGGCGGCCGGCCCCGCCCTCAGCCCCCGCCGCCGCTCACACCGTCCCTGTCGTCCCTGGGCCCCCAGGTGAACGAGCAGCTGGCCGGCGAGCGCAGCAGCCTGGCCCAGGTCCTTCGCCAGGAGTTCGCTGACCGGCTGGCGGCCTCGGAGGAGGAGAACCGGCGGGTCAGGGCTGAGCTGGCCGAGCTGCAGGCCCGCCAGCGGCTGGAGCTGGAGCAGCTCATGCGGGAGAAGCAGGCAGAGCTGGAGGAGGTGCACGGGAGGTGGGCTGCAGGGCTGACTGGACCCTCAGGGCGCCCTGGCGGAGGAGGGCCCAACGCTGAGCGAGGAGGGAGCCGCCGAGTGCCCTCCTTCCAGGCGCTTCCTTACTGCTGGTGCAGAACAGAGCTGGGCCCGTTTGCTGTGGGTTCCACATTTGAGGCTGAGCAGTTCCCAAGTTTGGTGCTTGGCCCGGGTCCCAGGAAGCAGCCCAAGGCTGGTGCTTCCGTGTGGGTGTCGAGAGAGGCTCCCTGGCCCTCGGCCCCCTGGGCCCATGTGGACGTGTGCTGTGCAGAAAGGTGGTCCCTGTGGTGACCAGTGAACAGCCCCACCCCCGGGGGCCCCTTAGTCCCTCCCCGGTCCCTGCCCGCCTGCCCCTGTGGGCGCTCTGCGAGGCAGGTGCGCTGTGGGGTCTCGCCCTCCTCTCGGCGGGGGGGGCCGTTCCCGGGCAGGTGTGGATTCATGTGGGGTCACAGGTCCTGTCATCAGCCCCTCCAGGCAACCCAGTGCCCGCGGTCAGCAGTCCTGCTGCTTTTCGGGGGCATGGGGTCCCCCACCCGCTTCCCTGCCACACAGAGCCGCAGGCTGGCCTGGGGGTCTGGCGGGGGCGTGCCCCACCGTGCGCTCCCCTGCAGGGTGAAGACGGCCCTGGCGAAGAAGGAGGAGGCCGTGAGCAGCCTTCGGAAGCAGCACCAGGTGGGTCCTGCGGACGGCGGCCCGGGGGCAGGGGCGGCTGGGGCCTGACCAGGACGGACGGTGTGTTGCAGGCCGCGCTGAAGCGGGCCGACCACCTCGAGGAGCTGCTGGGGCAGCGCAGGCGGCCGTTCCCAAGCGCCAAGTGACCTCCTGCGTGTGGGCAACGGACAGGCCGACAGCAGCGGGCTGAGGACGCCTGGCGCGAAGCACTCCGGCCGCCCTGTTGGTGGAGCACCGAGGCTGCGTCCCAATAGTAAAGAGTGTCTTTTGCTACGTGGCGTGACGCTGCCTGGTCTCTTCCGGCCTGGGGGCGGGGGTGGCGGGGCTGGAGGCTGCTCGGAGGCCCCCTCCGCAGGGTGTGGGCTATCCGGGCCCGGCTCTGCTCTGGGCCGGCCCGTGTTCCCCCGTCCCTGCGGTTCCCCAGCTCAGGCCCAGAGCCGAGCGGAGAGAACGGCCCTCTTTCCGGCCTGGGCCTGGACCAGCCTGTGGCACCTGGGCCCCTCCCCCCTGCCCACCGCCACAGCCCCTGCTGCCTGCCCAGGCTGCTCGGTGTCCCTTCCCTGGCTAGAGAACTGGCCAGCCTTCCCGAGGCCCTCTCGGGACACCCCCTGGAGAGGTGACAGCCTGGAGCCCTTGAGGAAAGGTCGCTGGACAGGCCCTGCCCACGAGGAGGGTGGGGGCCCATCCTCCAGGGCCGGGAGCGAGAGGGCAGCGGGGGGACGTGGCTCCTTCGCTCCCCCGCTGGCGCTGTTTCACTGCTGCTGCCCTGGCCCGGGCGCTGGGAGGCCACTGGGGTAGTTGGCGCCCGCCGGGACGGCTGGCCTGCCTGGCCCAGGTGCCACCCTGCCTGGGGGGCTTCCCAGGGCTGGTCCGGTGGAGGGGGAGCCCCTCCCGTGCCCTCCAGAGGCAGGACTTGGGGCTTGGACTCTCGCTGGTGTGAGCCCTGCAGCGGTCCCTCTCCATGCCGGCCACCACCAGGGCGGAGGCGGCCCCCATGGGCCCGAAGCAGCTCGTGGAAGCCAGGCGGCTTCCCTGCCGTTTCCTCATCTGCACACGATGGCCGCTTCCTTCCTTCTGGCCAGAGCTGGACGTGGCTGTGGTGCGAGCAGGGCCACCCTGGGCCTGACCCCTCCTGGGTGCAGTGCCCAGCCTGGTCCCCAGTCCGCGTCCATTTCCTTGAGATGACCAGGCAGAGGCCAGGTGTCCCAGTCCCTCTCGCTCCAACTGGGGCTTAGGGTGAAGAGGGGGCTGGCTCGGTGACCCGCGGTGCCCCTGCCCCACCTCCCTTGGACGGCCCTGCCCCTGCAGCCCTCTCCCCGCTGGGCCCGTAGCTGCTCTCCCAGCCCTCTGCCTCCTTTTCAGAGAGGCGAGCTGCCATTTGAGCCCTTCCTCCCAAATCCCAAGAAGAGCGGTGGAGGGGCTGGGCCCCGGGAGTGAGGACATAGAGTGGGCTCTGCCAGGGGAGGGGCGGTGGGTCAGCAGCTCAGTGGGCGCCAGATGCTGGGCCTGCCTCACCCTCCCTGAGCTCCCCGGGGCTCCAGACGCAGGGCAGGGGCCAAATGGGGGAGCAGCAGGCTGTCGGGGGACTCCCTGACCCCCCCTGCCCCGCCCCACTGCAGTTTCATTTGAGCTGTTGTTGGGAATCGCTGGGGGGGAAATGGTTGTAAATGACTAAAACACAGTACTTTTGCAGCTAAGGTTTTAGCAGATGGGAAGACAGACACTTGGGGGGACTCAGAGCAAGATGATGGGGGATGCAGGCGGCTCTTGACAGTAGAGAAGTAGCAGGAAAATGGACGGTGGTGACTTTCCAGTCGGGGAGATGGCTCCTGGTTTGCAGCTTTCCGTTCATCTGTTCATTTGTCCATCCTCCATCCCCCATCCATCCATTCATGCATCCCGTGTTCACAGGGCAGGTGGGGTGCCCTTTCTGTGCCAGTCTCTGTATCTTACACACTCCCTCACCTCTGCTAGAAGCTGAGCTCTCTGTTTTAATTTTACTCAAGTTTTTCTTGTCGCAGGTAATAATTTGTCCCTACGCTAAGTGCTTTGGGGCTTTCTGTCATCCTGGGTCTCTGTTCTGCCCATCATCTGCCCGTAGGCCTTGTGGTGGCATCTCACATGTCCCAGCTGGTGAAAACGTGTCCCTGAGAGGCTAGAATGGTGGAGGGGGGTGCGGGGCCTGCCTCACCAGGCTGTTCCACCTGCACATCTGTGCCCCAAAGAAGGGGGACTGAAGTGCCATTCTCGTTCCCCAGGGTGGGGAGAGTGAGCCGGGCGACACTGCGCCCTGCGGTGGCGGCGGGGCTGTCTGTTAGGCCCCGGCCTCCCGAGAGAGGTCTCCTCAGCCTCTAGCCCCTCTGGCGAAGTCGTCATGTTTTTTCACTCTTCTTTGTCTTTACCGATTTCTCTCCGGCTCACCCTGTCCGTTCCCAAGAGAGGAATGCTAAAACCTCCCACCGCCTCTTTCATTTCAGTTGGCTCACTGTTGCTTGATGCATTCTAAGGCTGCGTTAGTGGTGCGTACACATTTAGAGCTGTGTGCTGTCCTGGTGAGTTGACTCTTTCTTTACCAGCTGTCCTCTTTGCCTGGTGTTGCTTCTTGCTTTAAAGTCTCCTTCACCTGATATAGCAGGCACGCCAGCTTTCTCTGCGTAGCGTTTGCATGGCGTATCTTTGTGACTCTTTGACTTTCAGTCCTTCTGTGGCCTTCTAGTTAAGCATAGCACGGAACCAGCCACAGACAACATGCGGGTGAGTGGGCATAGCCAGCTGTGGTCAGCACTGAGCTGAACTTGGCTCCCTGTCCAGAGGGATTACTTTTACTCTGACGACAGCGTTTGGGGCAGGCACTGGGCTGGCTGAAGCTGGGCTGTGGTCTTTGGACTCCTGTCCTCACTCCCAGCCCAAAGGACCCACAAGCAAGGACCCTCCTCCCTGGCTGGTACCTAATACCCAGGAGCCTGCTAGGTGGCCCCTCAGTTGCTCAGCCTCCTGCCACCCAACTGCAAACCCTGGCATAGACCCTGTGCCAACCTCAGGCTCACTCTGGCACTTTCCAGGATTTCAGAAGCTGGATGCTTGCTCGCTCATATCAACGTAATAAATAGGCGAGGGGGTCGTGTGTTAGGGTCGGCGTGTGCTCTGGAGAAAACAGGGAGACCAGGAAGAATGCGGAATGCTGGGTGCGGCAGAGCGGGATGTGGCCCAGGGGAGGGCTGGTCTCTTGGGATGTGACGTTGGAGGAAAACAGGAGTGAGGGAGTTAGTCATGCTGGCAGATGCTTACCAGGCCCGGGGCAGCGTGCAAAGGCCCCGGGGAGCAGCGGGGAGGCGGGTGTGGCTCCAGGGTCTGAGGTCAGAGCGCGTGTGGGCGCCCCAAGGACCTGGCTCGACTTTGCACAGAGGGGAGCTTACAGAAGCTTCCAAGTGAGGTGACAGGTCTGCCTTCTATTTTATTTTACGGTTTTATTTATTTCCTTTTTCTTTGTGAGGGCCATACCTACGGCCTATGCGAGTTCCCGATCTAGGGTTGGATCAGAGCCGCAGCCGCCAGCCTGCACCACAGCCACAGCAACACAGGATCCAAGCCACATCTGCGACCTCTGCCTCAACTTGCGGCAACGCTGGGGCAATGCCAGATCCTTAACCCACTGAGCGAGGCCGTGGGTCGAACCCGCATCCTCGTGGATACTAATCAGGTTCTCAACCCCCTGAGCCACAGTGGGAACTCCCTCTGACTTCGGTTTTGGAAGGGTGTCTCTCTGGCTGCTCTGCTGAGAGCCCACTGCTGGAGGTACAGGCAGGGAGGCCAGTCTGGGGACCGAGGTGGTGGTGGCCTGGACGGTGAGGGAGGTGGGCTCTGGGTGCGTTACCTTGCAGGCGGGTGTGCAAGGGAGGGGACTGTGAGCTAGGCTGGCCTGAGCTACTGCCATAAGCAGACCCTGGAGCCGTTCCTGCCATAGCCCACAGTGGGGGCTCCTGGGGGCGCCGCCTTCACCCTGGGGTGACCCGGCTGCCTTTGGCCCCTCCCTCCCCTGGGGCCTGCAGTCCCACGGCAGCTGGAGGAGGGAACCGTCCCGCCCACGTGGGCGCATGCGTGGGGCTGGGGCCCAGTGCTCTCCCAGCAGCCAGCCCCGAGTGGGGAGCACAGGGCGGGGGCCGGGGAGGCGCGGAGGCGGGACGACCCTGACAGGAAACAGGGGCCTGGGGTTTAGGCGGCGGAGTAGGGGAGAGGTCCGGCAGGGAGCCGTGCTGAGACCACAGGATGGGAGCCCAGCAGGCGGGCCGGCGTGGGTGGAGCAGAGGCTGCGGCCAGGTGGGGTGGGAGGGAACCCGCAGGAAGAGCCTGGGAGGAGGAGAGGGGCTTCAGAGAGCCAGGAGGAGACGAGCAGAGGTGGCGCGCAGGGTGCAGGGCCCGCGCCAGGCCGCCCCCCCACCGGGCGGCACCCTGGGGCCACAGCTGTCCCTGGGCTGTGCTCGCACAGCTGCCCTGGACTCCGGTGGCCTTGGACCCGGCCTGGCGAGGAGCTTGGGCAGAGCCCACGGGAGGCCGGGGAGGGGGGTGGTCTGGGCCCAGAGAGCTCGGGGCTGGGAGGGGCAGGGCTGGAGGGGGACTGTCCTCTGAGGGTGCCTCCAGCAAGGCAGACGCAGGTCAGGCAGAGGCCGGACGCACCCACCGCCCAGCCTCCCATTTTCCATCCTGCGTCCCCACTCCGCCCTGCCCCCCAGCTGTCACCCAGAGACCCACGACCCTGCCCCCATCCCAGCGGACGCGGCACACCCCCGACAGACACTTGGGCTGCGGGTCATTTAATGCTGTTTTTCTTCCATTTTCCTGGCACAAGCTGCGTCCACCCTTGGCCTTCTCCGTGGGCGTGTGTGGATCCCGGGGTGGCCCGGGTGGGGGGTGTCCGCCGGCGGGGGCTGGGCCTGCTGCTACTTCTTCTTCGGGATTTTCTCCTTTTTGATCAGCTCGGAAAATTCTAGAGCAGGAGACAGATTTCTGGTAGGTGACCCCCTGGCCTGTACCCCCAGGTCTTGCAGGCCCAGCGGGGGCCTCCCATACAACGGGAGACGCCACGGTCCAGGGGGCCCTGCGTTCTGCCCTCCTGAGCCCTGGGGGCGGGCAGGAAACCCCAGAGCCCGCGCCCCACCCGCTTGGCGGTGCTGAGTAACCCACCCCGGCTCTCCCCTGGGAGCCTCTGAGCGGGTGCTCTGGGGATCGCCCGCCTCCAGTGGGGAAACCCAGGCGCAGAGAGGCTGCGTCCCGAACGGACCCCTTGGCCCGGCTGCCCCCATGGGAAGCCTTGAGCCCGCCCGGAAGCCGAGCTCTGCTGGCGTCGCGGGCAGGAAGTGCGGGCCGGAGGGGGAGGACCGCAGCTGGCAGGGGTGTCAGGAGGCCGGTTGGTCTGGGGCCCGGAGCCCTGCTCGCCTGTTCCTAGGGCCACCCTCCAGGCTTGGGGTCAGCGGCTGGGGGTGGCTGGGCAGCCGGCTGACGGGTGGGCAGCCGTGGGAGCCCTGGGGGAGGGCGGCCGCCCTGCAGATGCCAGTCCTCCCGCGCAGCCCCCTCCCCCCCGCCCTGGTCCCTGCCTCAGACCTCCCTCCCTCCCCATTTCGGGACCCCCATCTACCGGGCCCCCCAAAGCTGGCTTGGGCCTGTCTCCTCCGCTCAGAAACCTGCAGCAGCCCCCTGGCTCCAGGGACACGGCCCCCCCTGCTCGGCACCCCGAGACTCCGCCTCCACGTGGGTGACGGGGGGACGGTGACCAGAGGGGCTGTGAGCCGGGGGGGGGCCCACGCCCGGCGCGGGGAGCCTGGTCAGCGCCCCCCACCGGCGCTGGCGCGCTGCCAACTGCCCGAGGGCGAGGGACGGGGTGGGGGGGACAGGAAGGTCCTGAGGGCTCCCCGGCCGGCCCCCACCTTCGAAGTCGATCCTCCCGTCCCCGTCCGTGTCGGCCACCTGGATCACGGCCTCGGCCTCCTCGTCCGTCAGGGGGGCGGTGGGCACGCTGCTGGGGATGGCGGACAGGATGTACCTGGGGCCGGGGGTGGGCTCGGGTCAGGGCTGCGGGGCACCCGGCCGCGCCCGACGGCTTACGAGCTGCTTGCTCCCTGCTTGACGGCTGGGGAAACAGAGGCCGGGCCCGGCCCGCGCGCTTCCCGTCCCGGCCCGGCCCGGCCCGTTGGAGCCGGGTGGGGGTGCCGGGCAGCCACAGGCTCGGGGCGCCCAGGGCCCAGGACCCCCCCCCCCGGCCACCACCCATTACTTGATCTCGTTCCACTCGATGAAGCCGCTTTTGTCCTTGTCCAGCGTCTGGAACGCCTTGTGGATGGCGCTCTCCAGCTGCCCCGAGGCCTGGAACTTCCGCATGTACTCGAAGAACTTGATGTAGTTGAAGGCGCCTGGGGACGGCCGTCCGCGTCACCCAGGCCCCCGTGCTTGGGCGGCAGCCTGGCCGGTGGGGCTGCCGCCCAGAGGGAGACCCCTGCCCCGGGGCGGGCGCTGCCGGGTCCCGAGCCCTCCCCCCCTCCCCCGGGGCTCGTCCCCAGCGGGCGGCCCGGCTGTACCGTGGTGCCTCATGTCGGCCGGCAGCAGGTCCACGTCCTTGTCCGACAGGGACGTGCCCATGGCCAGAGCCATCTTCTTTATCTGGGTGGAGAAATCCTCGTCCATCCTGGCCCTGCTGGGACCGAGAGCTGTCGGCGGGGTGCCGGGCGGGAGCAGGCACTCCGCCTGGATGCTGCACGGCGCCAGCTCCAGCCCCTAGATTGGGGTCCCTGGGGCTCAGGTCCCAAGAGGCATCTGAGCTCTGTCTCTTGGTGGCCTGCCACATTGAGGTGTTACGCACTTCACAGCAGAGACAGGCTCTGCAATGGTAAATTTCTGCTGGGCGGGTGGGGTCTGGTCACTGACCGAGGGGCTGGGGCGGGGGCCAGGCCGTCCTGTGCCCACGGCAGCACCTTGTGACCGAGGAGCTCTCAGGTTGCCGTCCCCAGGGCAGGTTGGGTTCTGGGGCTGGTGGCAGAGCAGCTATTTCAGAGGCTCCTTGGCCCTCTCCAAAGTTCACGTGGTGGCAGAGCCTTCTGGAACCTGCTCCCGCCGCCAGGAGAGGCAGCCCAGTGGCCTGCAGGGTGCAAGCCGGCCGGGGAGCCACTGGAGGAAGAAGCCTCTGCTTTCCTTCCAGCAGAGAAGCCTCGGGTCAAAGGCTGCAACTCAAGCCTGCGGTGGGGTGTGTGTGTGTGCACCCGCCCTGGACCCCAGCCCCTGCAGGCTTGTGCGAGGAGGAGCCAAGAAGGGAGGCGAAGGTGGGAAGGGCCGTCGGAGCCCGTGTGGGCCGGGAGCTGTGTCCTCCTGGTGTCACCGTGACGGCGGCCCCTGTAGCCAGCCGGGGCTGGGGTGGGGGTGGGGGCTCCGCTAGGACCAAGGGCCTTGGAGGCCCAGAGTGTAGATGCCCCCCGACCCTGCACCCTGAGCAGAAGCCCTGGTCCCTCCCCCGCCCTGGAACCTTGGGCTCTGCTTTGAAGGGAAGGCAGGCCCCGCCCGCCCCTCGGGGCCCTTGGGGCCAGCGTCACCCCCTTCACCGTGGAGGGGCTGGCCCAGCCTGGGACTGACGTGCCGACTGCAGCGCTGTTCCTCCCCCGTCCTCTGCTCTCTGGGACAGCCCGCACCCCAGCAAAGGCAGGGGAGCCTGAGACCAGCGGAGACAGCGAGGAGGCCACGGCGGCTGTGTTTATAGCGCCTGATGCAGGGCCTGGGGTGCCGGCCAGGGTGGGAACCGGGGAGGCTGGTGGGGAAGGGGCTGCAAGGGCCGGCTCTGCGCCCGAGGCCCAGCCCCCTGGGGTGCTCCCTGCGCCTGGGAGGGCCCTGTCCCCTTGGTCTTTCCCACGGAAAAGGCCCCCCTCCCCTCCCACCTTACCGGCCTCCACAGCCAGAGCTGGGCAGGCCCCCCACCGAGACCCCCACATATTCTCAGCAGTGCTGGGATCTTCCTGGACCCCAGACCGCTCTGGACAGCCCTCGTGGCCCTCCGGGGGGCTGCGGTCTGTACCTGGCACCTGCCAGAGTGTCTCCAAATTCAGAGGCCCAGTGAGGACAGGCCCCGTGGCTGCAGGGCGGTGGGAAGGGGTGATGGAGGCCGTGGGGAGGGGGTGCCATCAGGGGCGGGGCTGGGCACTGGGCCAGACCTGCTGGGCGTGCCTGTCAGCGTTCGGGGGCCCAGGGGTCCTGGGGCCTCTGTCCTGCCAGGCCCTCCCGCCTTGGGGTCAGTGCGTGGGTCTCGGCCCCCCGCTGGCCCCAGCTCACAGCCATGCTGAGGCCCACGCAAGCCCCTCGTGCACACGTGCCTACCCTGCAGACCAGCCGCCTGGGCTGCCGCTCTCCTTCCTCTTTTTCTGCCTCCCCCAGCACCCAGGGCCTCCCCTCATCCCCTGGAAGACGGGGCCCCAAGCTCCTACAACACAGCTCTGGCTGCTCCGGCCCGGCGGGCGCCCACACCACCCCTCCCCGCGCGGGGCTCACCTCCTGGCTCTGGGTGGGTGGTCAGGCTGCGGCGCTGAGCGCCTGCGGGGGCTCCAGCTTTTATACCTGCAGCCGCTCGGCCTGTTTACAGCGTGGGGCTGCAGCTGTCCCCTGTGCCCCCGCCCCTCCTGGCCACTCCAGCCCGGCACTGGCCACCCCCAGGGGCTCGCTGGCACTTGGCGCATCTGCACTGGGCTGGGCAGAGTGACCGTCAGCAGCACCTGGCCTCCCTGACCGGGGTGGGGGTGGGGAGAGTGATGCCATCAGCGAGTGAGTGGACATTCTCTCTGTCACAGGACGTCCCACCCTGCCTGCTGACGTCACGGGGTGAGAGGGGGTGGCCGCCGCCCCACCCGAGGCGGCCAGCGTGTCCGAGATGGCAGCAGAGACTGGACGACCAGGCCTCCTCGGGTGAGCAGCCAGGGTGGCCAGCTGTCCTTTGTCCCTGTGTCACTGCGGGGGGCCGGGGAGCCAGGCGGGGACTGGCCTTCAGGGCAAGGGGAGGAGAGGAAGGCCCCCGTCAGGCAGAATGGCTCCTGCGGGCCGGGGCCGGGAGACAGTGCCCCCGGGCGAGGCTGGCCTCTCTCCCTGGGTGTCACCAGGGTGACAGCGGGGACCAGAGAGGGACACGTCTCCCAGAGCCTCTCCCAGCAGCGGCCCGCCACCGTCCGTTCGCTTTCTGGGCCTCAGCATTTCCCCTGCAGATGTGTGGCCCTTCCCAGCCCTCCATCAGCGCCGTCCTCCCTGGGGTTTCTGCCCCTATCACTTCACATGACACTCATGTGGCCCGGACGTCTGCTTTCCCCGCGAGAGGTCTCATCACATGGCACCAAGACGCTGCACGGCTGTGACGTTCAACAGCTTGGTGTCAGGCCAGTGAGCTGAGGTTGTTCTAGTAACTTCCTCGACTGGTCCCCTGCTGCTGGACCCGGAGCTGGTCCCAGGGCTTTCGTCACGAGAGACGTCATGGGAGACCGGAGTCGGGGGGCCGGGGTGGGGACGGGGGTTCCACGGTCCTGCCACGTTCTCCTCCGAAAGCCTAAAACCTCCCACCAGCTGCCGCACCCACACCCATGCGGCGGTCCGGCCCCCAGCGGGCAGCGTGGACGGCGCTCCACGTGCCTGTCCACGCAGCAGAATGTAACCATGTGAACGGATGGAGGTACCGACTCGCTGCCACACCGATGAGCCCTGACAGCCCCACGCGGCGTGAAAAGGCCAGTCGCGGACGGCCGCAGGCTCTGCGATGCCGTTCGTATAAAATGTCCTGCGGAGGCCAGTCCGTAGGGACAGCAAGCAGACTGGTGGGGGCTGGGGGGCTGCGGGAAATGGGGAGTTACTGATGGGTGCGGGGTTTTATTTTAGAATGTTCTGGAACCAGATAAAGGTGGTGGTTGCACAACACGGTGAATGCACTAAACGCTGACAAACTGTTCACGGAAAAATGGCTTGCCTTACGTTATCTGAGCACCCCGTCCGCCGGGCCTCCGGTGGGGTGCTGCCGGCATCTTCCGGAAGGGCCTGTCCCTGCCCACCCTGCCCAGGACATGAGACGAGGATGAGGCGCGGGCGGGCGGGCCCCTGGGCCGGCGCCTGCCCGGAGCTGACAGATGGCCAGTCCCCCGGGCAGCCTCCCCGCTTCACGTCTGTCCGGTTTCCGGCGCCCCTGCCCTCCCGGAGCCCCGACCCCAGCTCGCCAGCCTCACCCCGGGCTGAGCAGGCAGGGCCAGGGGGTCAGCTCACAGCTCTGGGAACGCTGTTACCCCTGTGCCCGGCACGGCAGGCACTGCCCCCTGGGGTCCCTCGGGCCATCGTGGGATGGGCAGGGTGGGCGCGGAGAGGGAGCAGCTTCGGGGCAGGGGGCGGCCAGCCCTGCCCCGGTGCGTGCTGGGCACAGAGGAGGAGCTGGCCCTCCTCTGCCAGGGAGCCGTTTTGTGAGGACGCAGCTCCTGGAGCCACAGCCTCCTCAGAGCCTGCCGTGTCCCCCTGGGACCAGGCAGCGTCCCAGGCGGCCGGCACCTTGGCAGCCGCCCCTGTGCCCCCGGCCCCCCGGGCAAAGGCCGGAACCCTCCCGCCCAGCCCCCCTTGGCAGAGCTCAGCTGCGGTGCGCGGCCTGTGGGGAGAGGTTCTTCGGGGTGGGGGCCAGCCTTTCCCCTTGGCAGCGGCTCCCACGCACCCCGAGCTGGGGGTGGGGAAAGGTGATTACAAGGGGCGCCTGTCCCCCTGCCCCCAGGCGGGGCCCATCCCCCTGCAGCGGGAAGGGGCGGGCGGGGGAGCCCACGGGGCGGTCCCGGCAGGCGGGGTGTCCCTGGGGCCAGGGCCCTGCCCTGGGGGCTCCGGCGTCAGGTGTGTGGCCTGAATCCAGGGCAGCCTTTCACGTGGACTTGCTGACGTGGGTTATTCTCACAGAGGGACTCGAGGAGCTGGCCGTCGCCAGGGCCCTGCCCCTGGGTCCTTTACCACAAAACGTCCCAGTCCCAGTACCTCGAATGGGACTGGGGTCTTTGCTGATGTGACTCTGAAGACGCGGTCATCCCCTATCACAACAGGCCCTGACCGGTGACCGGGCCACGAGACGAGAAAGGCCACGTGAGACAGAGGGACAGAGGCTGAGGGATGCAGCCACAGGCCAAGGCGCGCCTGGGCCACCAGGAGCCGGAGGAGGTGGGAAGGCCCCGCTGCCCTTGGGAGGAGCCTGGCCCGCGGCCGGCGGCGAGACTTCCGGCTCCAGACCCGGAGAGAACCCGTTTCTGTTTGAAGCCCCGTTTTTGCGGTCATCTGTTACGGCCACCGCAGGACACGCTCACGCCCCCGGCTTCCTGCCTCCCTGCCTCCCATGGCTGTGCCCCCACCCCCGGGCCACCCCCGCCACCGCTCAGCCTCAGGTGAGGACCCCCCAGGAGGCAGGGACACCCCCCGGAACCTATGAGGATCCTGGGGCCTGTTGAGTTCCTGGAGGGGCCCCCAGGGGCTGTGGTTTAAGGGGTGAGCCGCCCTGAGCTCCCCTGGCCTCAGGCTCCGGGTGGCTCAGCACTGCTTCTGCTCCTGCCTCGATTCTTTTTTTTTGTTTTTGTCTTTTTGCCTTATCTAGAGCCGCACCCGCGGCATATGGAGGTTCCCAGGCTAGGGGTCTAACAGGAGCTGTAGCCGCCGGCCTTCGCCACAGCCACAGCAACGCGGGATCTGAGCCGCGTCTGCAACCTACACCACAATTCACGGCAACGCCGGATCCTTAACCCACTGAGCAAGGCCAGGGATCGAACCCGCAACCTCATGGTTCTTAGTCGGATTCGTTAACCACCGAGCCACGACGGGAACTTCCTGCCTCGATTCTTAATCTTGAGTTGCTCCTCATGCATTTTGCCCATTGGTTTTGATTCTTGAAGACATGGCCTTAAAATCGTTACTTTGCTCACCACAGTTATTATTTGACAGTGTTTCGGTTTTTTATTTTTTGTTTTTTTGGTCTTTGAGGGCTGTGGAAATTCCCAGGCCGGGGATCGAACCCTGGCCACAGCGGTAACCAGAGCCACGGCAGTGACAGCGCTGGGTCCTCAGCCTGCTGCGCCACGAGGGAACTCCCTGACAGCCTCATTCGGATGCAGCCCACAGGCTGTGAAGCTCGCCACTTCAGCCTGCTCACAGTATACTCCTGGGGTTGTGCAAACTTCACCTCCAGAAGATTCCAGAACATTTTCATCAACCTCTAAAGCGGCCCTATATCCCCTCTCTACTCCTCTGGGCCTCTGACAGTGGCTGAGCCACCTTCTGTCCCTGCGGATCTGAACCGTCCGAGTCCTTCTGGTAAGTGGGGCCCCGGGGCGCGCCCTCTGGCTTCTCTCCGGGCACCGGTCCTGAGTTTCGGCCACTGCGACACTTCGTGTCCCAACTTATGGACCCACTGCAGTGTCGGTGGGTGTCACTGCTCAGTCTTTGGTGCCCCGTGGGCCTCTCACACCTCGCGCGAGCCTGGTCTGGCTCCCACCCCGTCCCTGGGAAACCTCTAGGCCCGGCCCCTCGGGGGTCAGCCGCTCCTCGCCCCCGGCTCGGCTCTCCTGGACCCCTCGCTGCAGCCTCGGGCTCCATCACCCGGACGCTCTCCCCGTCCGTGGCAGAGAAGCAGAGGGGCGGCACCCCCACGGGCCTGGCCGCTGAGGGCGGAGGCCCGCCTGGGGCGGTGGTTGCTGGAGGCGGGGTGCCCCAGCCCCCGCCACCGTCAGGCGTGGCCCGGCCCGTGGGGGGCTCTGGGCATCCGGCCCGGGCCCTCTAGGGGCCTCTTGCCAGTCTGGGATGGGCAGAAGCCCCCCGGGACCCCTGGGGCGGGCTGGCCACTGGCCACCCCTGCCCACCTTCACCCCCGCACACAGCCCAGGCGCTGGACACGGCACGTGGTGTGAGGCTTTGCCCTGGGCTCAGGATTCTACCTTCTCTGTCTTTCCTCAGAGGTGCGGGGTGTGTGTGTGTGCGCGCGCGCACGCGTGTGCCCAATCCTGAGGCCGAGATGAGAGCCCCAGACACTCTGCCCGGTCCATTCGGCTGGCCTGGAGGTCTCGGCCTCAGGGCGCCCTGGAAGGACAGCAGTTCCCATCCCAGCCCCGGGAAGTGTGCAGACAGACCCTCCCCTAAATCCCAGCACCGGCCCTCCCGCCACCACTGCAATGGCCGTGAGCGCTGGGAGCTCCGGCCAGAGGGGCGGACGAGTGGTGGGGGACTCCGACCAGTGCAAGGGTCCCCCTGGGGGGGCAGCAGGGCCCCGCTCCAGGGCACAGGGATGGTGTCACCCGGGTCACGTGGAGTGACAGTGCTGGACCTGGAGCCCTGGGTGGGCTTCTCCTGCCCTACCTGGACGCTGGGTGACAGCTGCCACCCGAACAGCCCTGAGGCCTGGCCTGCTGTGTGCTAGTGTGTGCATACGCGTGGGTCCCAGGCAAACTCATGCCACAAAGGGCATCACGTTGGCCCTTCTGACCCTGATCACTGAGGCCAGCCATGGTGGTGTAGAGCGTGGACAGGGACGACTCAGGGCCACTGGTTATTTCCCCTGCTTGTCCCCAAGGAGGTCCCCAGCTGCATCCCGTCCAGGCATCTGGATACCTTTCTGCTGGGCACGGCCGGCGGCACGGGGCAGCCGTGCTGGGCTCTGCTCCTCCACGGGGAGGAGGACTCCACTGTGGATCCAGCCCCCTGGTGCTGGTGCCATCCTTGCCACTGGTGCCCTCTGCCCCCCAGGCTCCGGGAATCTGAGCCCCTCCCACAGGTCAGGCCCTCTGCTGGCCTCGCCCCCGCTCCTTCCTCCCACGGGGCAGTGGGTGGGCCAAGCTGCTTAGAGGCCACAGCATCAGAGCCAGAAAGAAGGTTCTGCATGCCCCCTGCTCCTGCACAGGCCTCGGGTGGTTGGGGCTGCCCACCGCAGAGCAGCTCAGAGGTCTGTCAAGGGAGAGACTCTTCCTTTGCTTGTGGGGGCCTTAGACTGAGAAAGATGTGTCCACGGAGTTCCCGTCGTGGCGCAGCGGAAACGAATCTGACTAGGAACCATGAGGTTGTGGGTCCGATCCCTGGCCTCGCTCAGTGCGTTAAGGATCCGGTGTTGCCGTGAGCAGTGGTGTAGGTCGCAGATGTGGCTCAGATCGTGCCTTGCTGTGGCTGTGGTGTAGGCCGGCAGCTGCAGCTCTGATTGGATCCCTAGCCTGGGAACCTCCATAGGCTACAGGTGCGACCCTAAAAACCAAAAAAAAAAAAGAAAAAAAAGAAAAAAAAGAAAGATGTGTCCTGGCACTCACCATCCTTTCTGTCTCTACTCGCCCTCTACTTTTTTTTTTTTTTAATGTTATGGCCGCATCCAGGGCATATGGCAGTTCCCCAACCAGGGGCTGACTCTGAGCCACAGCTGTGTCCTGTAGTGCAGCTGCCACAAGGCAGGATCTTTTAATCCACCTTGCAGGCCTGGGGATCTCACCGCACCTCCGAGCAGACCCAAGTGGCTGCAGTGGGATTCTTAACCCATGGGGCCACTCGGGATCTCACTCTCTGCCCTTGATCCTTGCTCTCCCCAAAGCCTGCCGGGCCCTCCCTCTGCCTCCACAGCCCTCTGCCCTCCAGCTGGGTCAGCCAAGCCGCTTTGCTCACCTGGCTGGAGAATGAATGAATGGATGTAGAGTAAGTGACCCAAGTTACATAAAACTCAAGTTCCGGCTACACTGTAGGCTCTCTCTGGCTCCCAGGGGGTGGGAAGGGGTGGGTTCCCAGACCCCTGCACCCTCCCCGCCGACTGCCCTCCTGCAGCCGCCGTGTCCCTGCAAGATGGCGCAGCAGGGCGCACGGCGGGCGGGGAGGGGACGGTCCCTCGGTGCCCGGCGCCGCCGCACCCGCCCTAAACGCCCGGCGCTGTTCCCTCCCAGGCGGGGGCGGCCGCTCCTTCACCACGGTTGTCGCAGCGTGGCACAGGCGCGGGCGGTTTGTGCAAAAATAGCACCCCCCAGCCCCAGCCTGCGCCGGCGCCGCCCGGAGGGCGCTGGGCTGGACCCAAGCTGCCTCCGAAACCGGCGTGTGCAGGCCGCGTGCCGGCCCCGACCCCGGTGCGCCGGGGCCCGAGCTGCCCGGCCACCCCGCCCGCGCTTTCGTATTGCTCCTGCGTGCCACCGTGCCCACGCCGCGCGCCGCCCGTGCCCCCGCCTTCCCGCTCCTCCTCCCACGCCTCTGCCCACCCCCGCGCCGCCAGGTGCCCCTTCTCAAGTCTCCGTGCCCCTCCCCACCCGTGCACCTTTCGCCTCCGAGATCCCCTCCCCCGTGCCCCCAGCCCCTGGCCTCCGGTCCCGCGTCCCTTTGCCCCCACCCACGCATCAGTGTCCCCCTGCCTGCGTCTTCGAGAGCCCTCCGCCTTCCAGCGCAACCCCCCCGCGCGTCTCCGGATCTCCCCTCCTGCGTCTGTGTCCCCCTTGCTTCCGTGCCCCCCACGTCTCCGAGTACCCCCAGCCTGCGTGTGCCCCCTCCGGCGTCTCCGTGCGCCCCGCCAAGCTGGGCAGAGAGCCCCCCCGTACCGCACGCGCGCTCCCGCCGGTGTTTTCGGACTGCACCAGCCCGGGAGCCCCGCGGCGCCGCGGCCGGCCGGGGGAGGCGCCTCGCCCGCCGCCGCCCGCACCCCGCACCCCGCACCCCGCCGGCCCCGCGGCTGCAGCTGTGGGCGCTCGGCGGGCGCGGCGGCCAAGGCGCGTTCGCACCTGCGGCGGCCGCTCGGGGGATGGCGCGGCGCGGGCCGGGGCCGCGGGCGTGCTGAGCGCAGCGCCTGCCGGGGGTGCCAAGCCGCGCCGCCGGTCCTGGCCATGTCGTCGTCCTTCTTCAACCCCAGCTTCGCCTTCAGCTCGCACTTCGACCCGGGTGAGTCCGCCGGCCGCGCCCCTTGCCAGCCCGCTGCCCGCCGCGGCTGCCCCTAACCTGCCCGACTGCGGACATGATGCTTCCTGAGCCGCCGGTTTCCTATTTTGCATGAAAATTAACCCTTTCCCCCCTCTGAACGGAGCCGCAGAGGAACGGCTTTCCAGCAGGACCCCCTAGAGGCCCAGACCGGTGGAAGTGGGCAGGCCTTGGGGCTGGCACCTGCACGCGGAGGCCTCCAGCAGCGGGGCTGGGCAGTGGAGGTGCTCCCGGTGCCTCTGTGGAAGCTTCTGGCTCAGGTAACTGGAGCGGGGGGACCTGCCTTGGCTCCAGGGAGGTGTGGGGGTGTCCCCGTCCCAGGCCCAGGCCCAGGCCACCGTGGCCCCTCGCTGGGCCGCTGTCTTAGCCTGGGAGGCTCCTCCCAGGCTGGGAGCTGGCTCTGGGGAGCCCTGCAGGCTACCCAACCTCCTGCGTGGGACGGTGGGAGCGGTGGTCGGCCCACAGGACAGAGCCTGCTGGGCAGAGGCTCAGAAGGGATGGGCCTCGGTGGTGCCCAGGCCCCCCGGACGGTGCGGGAGGCCAAGGTGGCGCTGTCGAGCTGGCTGCAGGGGACCTCCTACCCTGCCAGGCTGGTGGCCCTGGCAGCCTGCTTCCCACGGCTGCCTGATCTCCTGGCAGCAGTGGGCAGCGGGATGGGCAGAGGGGCCTGGGCAGCTGGAGCCCGCAGCTTTCCTCCCTCTGCCTTCACCAGCCCCCTACCGCCCCCTCCTGGGCCCAAGCGGGGGGACACCCTGCCCTGCAGCCGCGGCCCAGGGCCCAGTGACGTGAGTCCCACCCACATGTCGCTGGGCTTAGACACAGGGCAGTGCAGCCAAAACAAAGCCGAGTGAGCACGTGACGGGCTCTCCTGGGTCCCCTCTCGTGCAGTGATGCTGAGGTCCCCTGGGCACAGCCCTATCTGAAGGCATTCGCTCCTGGGGGAGGGGAGCTGACAGCAGGTGTGCCTGCTGGGCTTGGGGTAGCGGTGTCACGCATTCAGAAATGAATTCCCAGAGTTTGGAGAACATTGTGTCACCGGTGGATGGCCCAGAATCTGGCATCGACAACCCTGGCTGGGCCCTGAGGGAGGTGGTTGGAAGTGGCCGGGGGTGGGGGCGGGGGTGGAGGTGCCCTATTGAGCGGTTCCAGGCCCGGACGACCTTTAGGGATGGGTGTCCAGGTGGCTTTGGGCCGGTTTCCCAGGCCTCATGGCTGCTAGGGGGGCCAGGGGCCGGCCTTGGCACCGCTGCAGGATGGTGTGTGTGCCAGGACAGACCCCCGGGCCGGGGACGCCCTCCCCCGTGCCCCTCCCTCCTGCACTCGTTGTGGGGCCCAGAGTCGCCCTGCGTGGGTTCGTTTACCCTTCACACCCCCCGTGCCCCCACCCGAGACCCTTCCCCTGTCTCAGAGGAATAGCTGAGGTCTGCACCTCTGGCAAGCTTCAGTAAACAGCTGTGATCAGTGGAATTATAATGTGTCAGTTCAAGGCCCCATGAGGGCCGAAGTCGGCAGCAGGGGGGCGGGGGGGTCTCCCCTTTGCAAGTGGAGCGAAGGGGAGAGCTGTGCCCCACGTGGGAGGAGGCACCCTGGGCCGGTTGGGGTGTTGGCCCCGTGTGGGCCTTTGCCCTCCTGCTAAATGCTCAGCCTGCAGAGCCCAGGAGACCCCTTGTCCAACCTTGCCTCCCAGATCCTCAGTTTTCTCATCTGTAAAATGGGATCGCGACACCTACCCGCTCCCCCCCACATGGGGAGAGACGGTTGTTTTTGAGGTTGACTCCTGCCTGGGAGGGACCCTGCCTGGGCTCCACCAAACTCAGAGCAGGGTGCACTTGTGTCCTGGGCTCTCTCGGAGTCTGTTCCTGAGGAGTGGACAGAGGGGCCTGGCCTGGGCACGGGTGCAGCCGGGGGGCCTCATTTAAACCCAGTGGTGGCTGCCTGGGTCACCACCACCCATCGGATATGGGCAGGGCCAGGCCTGAGGGTGCACTCCGGGCGCCAGGGCCGGTGTCTGCTGGCGTTTGGAAGGGTCGCCTCCTCGGGGCTCCAACTCCTCCCTGGGTTGGCGGAGACGCTGGGGGGCTTCTGTGGCAGTCACGGCCCTGTGACCGCAGTGCTGTGTGGCCTCGGGCCAGTCGCTCAACCTCTCTGAGACTCAACCCCTTGAAGGTGAAACTTCGCTCTGGAGAGAGCAGGAGGGTGGGGCGCGGAAGCCAGTAACTGAGGAGTGATGGCGGGGGTGGGGCAGTGTGTGCCGCGTGGGCATTGGGGGCAGCCGGCGGGGCGGTGGGGGGGGAGGTGCGGCCTCGAGGACAGAGCTCTGAGGCTGGGGGCTGCCGTTATTTCTCACGTTCTCCAACCTCAGGCCGGCGGGCGGCAGCCCAGGACCTCAGCCGGTGCTGAGCGGTGCCGGCCGCGGTCAGAGCCCGGGGCCCTCTCTGTGGCTCAGTTTCTCAGTCTGCAGGTGGGGCCCACCCTGGGGGCCACGTGCAGGTCACCGGGGAGCGCTGGGTGCTCCCGGTCGCCAGGCAGTGCCCTGGGGCGGGGTCGCTGTGGACCAGCTGGTGAGACCTGGAAGCTGGGGAGGCTCGTGGGAGACAGGCAGCCCGCACCGAGGCCCCAGCCTCTCGGCCACTCCCTGGCCCTGGCCCTGTCCTCGCTCTGTGTCTGGCCCCGGCTGCGAGCGGGTGCTCCAGCACGGACGCGGGGCTGGGCACATGGCAGCCGCAGGGTGAAGGTCACAGGTTGCTGGGGGGCAGAGCATCCGGCCGGGCATGGTCTGGGCTGCGCGGGGATGGGTGCGTTTGGGGACCTGCGGGCTGGAGGAACCCAGGAATGAGCTCGCATGGCCCTGGGGTCTGGCAGCCTGGCTGATGGATGTGCCTGGGCAGTGGTGCCCCCCTGCCCCGGTCTGCTGCCCCCGGGGTCTGGCTGAAGACAGATGCTGCCTGGGCTCCCGGACCGGGCCCTCCCAGACCGGCTCAGGCTCCAGGGGCCCGAGAGCCAGCCTCCTGCCCAGCGTCCCCTCCCCTGCCCTCCCCAGGGAAGGCCGGCCCCAAGGGAGGCTCCTGGGCTCGGGCGGTCTGGGCGCAGGGGCCAGCTCAGGCGGGAGGAAGGTCACAGCCCATCCTGGGTGATTTCTTTGCATTCTGGCACGTTCTCCAGGAAGCTAGGCTGCGCCCTTCTCTCAGAGGAGCTGTTTCTCACACACACACACACACCTGTGCAGCTTTGCACACGCGCTCAGGCTCACATGCGTGGGAACACACACGCAAGCACGCTTGCTCACAGATGCCCTCACCTGTGTGTGACGATGCGTACACAGCCTGGGCCGGGCCGTGGGTGCTGGGATCTCCTGGCTGGGGTCCCCCACCCCCCCTTGACCTTCAGCCTCGCCCCTGACCTCATTTCAGTGGGTGGGCTGAGTCACCGTCACGGTGCCCTGCGGCTTGGGGAGCCTGGAGCCGTCCCTCCTGGTGGCTGGCCCTGAAAGCCTGCCCGGCTCTCGCCCGGCCACCTTTTCCCAAGGGTGGGCGCGCCTGCCCCCTCCACCTGCGGCCACTGCTCTAAGCCTGTGCACCCGTTCTCCATGGGCAGATGTGCACCCCCGCGTCCCGCTCCCCAGCTCCGGGGCTCGCAGGTGAAGTCGCCTCCCCCAGACTCGCGCCCGCCTGGAGCCTCAGGATGGGACCTTGTCTGGAAGCGGGTGTTTGGCGCTATAATCAGATGAAGTCCTCCTGGGTTAGGGCTGCCTGAATCACGGCTAAGGTCCTAACGAGGGAGCAGGGGAGATCTGGGAGAGGGCAGGGAGTCCCGTGGCACGTGACGACAGGGGCCGAGCCTGGCGATGCGGCCACGAGCTGAGAAGGGCCCGGGGCCTCTCGAAGCTGGGAGAGGCAGGAGAGGTGGTGGCCCGGGGGGACCGAAGCCCTCCGGGCCATCACATGCCCCCGTGCGTTGAGTCCCCAGCCTGTGGCCGCCTCAGGACACTCCTGCAGGGCGGCCCTGCGCCCCGCGGGGCACTTGTCTGGGGCCCAGCCTGCCCCTGCCCTCACGCCGGCCTCCACCTCCTCTGTGCCCACGGGCATCCCTGCCCACCCGGAGGTGTGTCTGGAGGAGAGCGAGGCAGCGCATGTGCGGGCACCTCGGGACACGTGAGCTCCCTGGCGCGCGGGGGGCACCTGGGGCCTCGGTCCCTGGCCTCTCGGGGAGGAACCCGCCCTGGCAGGACCGAGGCCGCGGCCTCCCCGCCCCCAGCGGAGGAAGCCGGCGGAGGAAATGAGGGCGGCGGACGCCGGGCCGGAGCCAGCTCCTGGCGGCCTGTCTGGGCCGTCACAGGAGGAGGTGTCCGTGCCGGGTCCCCGCCTTCCTCTGCCAGGGCTGGGCCGGGGGGCAGGGGCCGAGGTGCCCCAGGTCAGAGAAGGTCTGCTGCTGAGGGTGACTCTGGGGCTAGACCCGCCGTCGGAGCCACGCGGGAGCAGCCACCCCGAGCTGGGTACGTGGGGTCTCTGGGGGGCCGTGGCTCCCCCGCTGCCAGCCCCGGGTCCGGGGGGCGCGGCCAGGGGCTTGCCCTGCCAGGGGAAGCGGGGGACGGGGTGTGCGGGGCCCGTGCCGCGGGCGGCCTGGGGCAGCCTGCGGCTCACCTGTCCGGGTGTGTGAGGGGAGGCAGCTGGTGGCGTGTGGCCAGGCTTGGCCTTGCTCAGTGCTGGCGGGGAGGGGGGCCCCCGGTGCCTTCCTGTCCCCCCCGCCCCGAGGGAGGGCAGTGCAGCTCGCACCCACCTGCCGGCTTGGGCGCGTGGCCTCAGGCAGCGCTGAGCAGCTGGCCTTGGGACACAGCCTGTCCATCCACAGCCTGAGGTCACCCCCGCAGGATACTGCTGGTGACATGGGGGTCCTCCAGGGGAGGGGGCCGCCGAGGGGGTCCCGCCATCTTGAAGTTCTTGACCAGGGCCCCACGTTTCCGTCTGCACTGGGCCCTGGGGATTCTGCCGCTGGCCGTCCTGGGGCTGCCTGTCCAGCCGTGGGGCCCGGCTGGGAGGGCGCCGGGGGGCGGTCACGTGTACAGGGACGAGGCGACTGCTCCCGTCTGTGTGGAGCTGCCTGTGGCCCAGGCAGGGGTCCGCTCGCTGCGAGGCCCGCCCGCGTCCTGGCGTCTCCCTGGTAAGAAGGCGTCTCGTGAGGGGCTCTGCACACGCACAGGGCCCGAGGCGGCCCCGCTGACCCGGCCCGCCCCGTCCACCTTGCCACGTGGGCTCGCCGGCTCGGCCTTCGGCCCGGGCGTTCTGACGCGTCTCTCCAGCTCTTCCTCGCGGCCTCACTGAGATATGGTTCATGTGCCACACGACCCATCCGTTCTTGGGCACCGTCAGCAGTTTTACTACGTGCGCACAAGTGTCGCCAGTCTATTCTAGAACACTTCGGGCCTCTCTGCGAAAGCCCACTGCACCCCCAGCAGCCCCTGGTCTGCGTCCCGTCTGCAGGGGTCCCCGACCTGCGGGCGGGCAGCTTGGATCCTCCGAGTCTCCCTCTGCAGGGCCGTCGGGCTGGGGCGCCTTTCGTGGAGGGAGCGGCCCCTGCCCGGTGCTCAGGATCGCGCCCGGCTCCCCGTGGCCGTCCTGGGAGCGCCGCGGGGCCGGCTGAATGGCCTGGGGCCGCGGGGCCTGTCTGGGGCTTGGCGGCCTTTTGGGCCACCCTCTGGGGTTGCCCCCGTGAGCCAGGCCGCAGCCTGCTGCGCGTGGCACCGTTCATTCTGGAGCGGGGCCTTGGTCAGAGGCGTCCTTGGGGCTGGCGTGTTCACCTCTCAGCCGCCTCGCTGTTCAGGGCATGGGGGCGCCCCTGGGACGAGTCTTTGCCGTCCCCGTGCTCGGTGGCGCCGGGCTGGTGGCACGAGACAGGCGCGGTGTGGACGTTGCCCCCCAGGAGCCTGGGAAGACTCCGTGCGGAAGCCCCTCCTTCGGTTTTTCCCAGATCCGGTTGTTAGGCGTTTACCAGCACGGGGCAGGCAGCCCCAAGGGGCGGTTTCTGGCCCCTGCGGATGGGTGACCCTCGGGGACAGTCCCGCTGCCTCCCGGGGCCACTCAGCCCTGCAGGAGCCCCTGGGCGTGGCCTGCTTGGGGCGGCGGGGCCAGTGTTACACAGGCCTGCCCACGGCGGAGGCCGTTCCCGGCCCTGCCCTGCTGCCCCAGCTCACCTCGCTGCCCAGCTCTGTCCCCAGGGGGGTCCGGGCAGACACTGGGAGGCTGAGGTGGCAGGAAGTTCTGGGCTTGAGCCACCCGCCCGCCTTAGCAGCTGGTGCTGGAGTCGGGGCTGCGGGCAATCTGGGCGCCCGCCCTGTCCTGCGCCAGGACTGGCCTTGGGGGTGGGTCCCGGGGCGCTCAGGAGAGAGTCAAGGGGCTACTGGTGTTGGTGGTGACCAGGCTGGCTTTGTCACATGTCAGTGGAAGAGCTGTCACTTGGTGCTGAGGCCATTGGCACTTCCCCTTTTTTTTAAGTCTTTTTAGGGCCGCACCCATGGCATAGGGAAGTTCCCAGGCTAGGGGTCGAATTGGAGCTGCAGCCGCCGGCCTACACCACAGCCACAGCAACGTGGGATCTGAGCTGCATCTGCAACCTACAGCACAGCTCATGGCAACGCTGGATCCTTAACCCACTGAGCGAGGCCGGGGATTGAATTTATGTCTTCACGGATACTAGTCAGTTTTGTTTCCGCAGAGCCGCGACGGGCACTCCCTTTACCGCCGTGCTGCGCGGCGAGTGTTTATGGCCGGCGCCCCTCGGGGGGCGCGAGACGGCATGTCTCCCGGCGTGAGAGGGCTTGGGAGTGTGTTGTGTCGCCATGTGTGAGTGCGTGTGCGGGGGTCCGATGCAGGTGTGGGGGGCCGTGCGTGAGGACGTGGGGGCTGCGAGCCCGCTCCCCCCGGCCCTTAGCGGGAGGCCCCGGCGCCGCCAGCCTCTGCCGTGGGCCGCCCTCCTCGGCTCTGGGTGACCTCTAGTTCCTGATGCTCCGGGGGCCGGGGGCCTGGTCCCCCCCGCTAGGTGTCTGAGGGCCCGGCGGACACTCTCCGGGGGCTGGTCCGTCACTTCAGGCTGACGCTTAAGCTGGCAGGATGGCTGCGGCCGCCGGCATCGCACACTTGAACCTCCCCCCGGGAGGAGGGGCACCCCTCACCTCCCAGCCCCTCGGTCCGCGGGGTACGCTGTCGCGATGCCCGGCTGGCCTCGCCCGCCCCCCCCCGCCCCCTCCCGTCCGCGCAGCAGGTGGCGTCCACACCTGTCCCCGTGTTAGGACCTCCAGACTCGGGGGAGGGGGAGGCTTTGGAACCCGGACGCCGCTCGCACCCTCTCACCTGCCGGGTCGGGCCCAGGCTGCTGCGGAGCTGGGGTCTGGCCGCGCCCCTGCCCGGAGCGGCTTTCTGACGGGAGGTGGGCCTCGGTTTCCTGCTTGGCGGTGGTCAGGCCAGAGCAGAGCCTGGCGGGGGGAGTCAGGGGGGACTGGGGGCCATCCGTCGGTGCCCCCCGCAGGGCCAGCTCGTGGGGGGGGGCGCGTCCCACAGATGCGGCCTTCACCCTGGGAGGCCCCAGGTGGCGGGCGCGTGGGGTGTCCGAGCAGCAAGGCCCGATTTCAGCCACGGGGTCCTCGCGTTGGGGCGGTGTGAGCAGACGGGTGCGTGGGGCGCCTCTCCGTCCGGGAGCCGTCCCCTCCCCGCTGCCCAGAGGGCCGCCACCGCGCTGGAGGATACTGTTCCTCTCACGTCTGGGCCCTCGGGCAAACCTCTGCCAGGAAACCGCCCTGCGGGCCCCTCGGCTCGGGACCTGCCTTCGGATGGCCGCCTGCTTCGGCTCGGGGCCGGGAGGGGGGGTGTCAGGCACGGATGGTGGGCCCCGGCAGCTTGGGCACGCAGGCCCCTGCCCTGCACGCTGCCCGCTCGCCTCGGCCTTGTAACTCCGAGGCAGGCCCTCCCCCGGGCTGCACAGCTCCTTCCTGCACAAGATCCTGTTTGCATCACCGGGCGAGCTCGGGGCAGCGGCAGCGGTGCCAGCATGTCTGTCCTCGGACGCCCGGCCGGGGCCCCGTCCCAGGCCTGCTGACGACCCAGGCCTGCTGACGACCCCGAGTCTGAGCCCCCGTGGGCTCTGCGGGCACCGGGCAGGGTGGCTGGGCTGGGCGGGGCCCTCAGGGCTGACGGGGCTCAGCGTCCCTTGCCGTCCACAGAGCTTGGGCTTGTGTGAAGCGCAGGTGGGCGGACGGGTGGGGGCTGGGCGCCCGGGACCACCGGTCAGCTGTGCTGGGAGTGGACGACCCTATCGGGGGACCCGAGGCCACTCGGCCTTGGGGGTCTGAGGCCTCCCTCCTGCGGGCGGCAGGGAGACAAGTCAGGGGCCAGGACGGGGTGCTGGGTGCTGGGCTCTGGCGGCTGGCGGGCATGGGTGCTGAGTGCACGAGGTCCCGGCCTGTGCGCTGTCCTGAGCAGCCGCGATGGACCCCTCTCCGCCTCTGATGTCCAGTGAGTTTCAGGTGCCAGGCCAGGCGTGGCAGGGCCCTGGTCGGGCCTGGCCTGGCCCTCCTGTGTGAGGTGGGCGGGGCGGGTGTTCGAGGCCACCGAGCGCCTGCCTGGGTGCCCACGGCCCCTGGCGGGGTGCTGGCGGAGGAGTGAGCTCCCGGTGGTGTCCGGCTGGGATGTGGGGATCCTGTCTGTTGTGGACGTGGCCTCTGTCCCAGGGCGTTTGGGCAGCCCCCGAGGGGATGGGTGAGGAGCCAGGCTGTGGGCGTCTGGTGCAGAAATGGGGCTCTGGGAGGAGAGCGGCGAGCCAACTGGGGGGACATTGGGGGTGGCCGCCCGTGGGAGCCGGGCAGGGCTGGCACACCCGGCTCAGTCTCGACCCCGCCCTTACTTAATGTTTTAAAAATTGAGGGAGTTCCCGTCGTGGCTCAGTGGTTAACGAATCCGACTAGGAACCATGAGGTTGCGGGTTCGATCCCTGGCCTCGCTCAGTGGGTTAAGGATCAGGCGGTGCCTTGAGCTGTGGTGTAGGTTGTAGACATGGTTCGGATTCCGCGTTGCTGTGGCTGTGGCGAAGGCCGGCAGCTACAGCTCCTGTTAGACCCCTAGCCTTGGAACCTCCATATGCCGCGGGTGCGGCCCTAGATAAGGCAAAAAAGACCAAAAAAAATAAAATAATAAATAAATAAATAAAAACTGAGGTGGAGGGTTCCCGTCATGGCTCAGAGGAAAGGAATCTGACTAGCATCCATGAGGACACAGGATCGATCCCTGGCCTCCCTCAGTGGGTTAAGGATCTGGCATTGCCGTGAGCTGTGGTGTAGGTCTCAGACACAACTTGGATCCCAAGTTGCTGTGGCTGTGGCGTAGGCCGGCAGCTGTAGCTCCGATTAGACCCCTAGCCTGGGAACCTCCATATGCCGCGGATGCGGCCCTAAACAAACAAATGAATAAACATCTTCTTAAGTTCACTCTCATGGCTTCTTTTGCAGATACGCCATATTTTTACCGAGTCCTCTTATAGTTACTGTTTGGGCTGGTTTTCATCCTTATCAACACCCCTGCCGGGAACGAGGTTCCGGGCTGCCGCGTTCGCCTTATTCTCTTCGTTTTTATTCAGGACGGTGTGCCTTCGGGTGTTCTCAGTGTAAATTCCCAGACCAGGAATTACTCGCCAGGAGTTGGCTGGGCTCCCGGCCCCGCAGGCCCGTCTGTGCGTCGCCCTCCAGAGGTGAATCCACCCCAGCGCCTCGGCGGCCGGTCCAGCTGCGCCCACTTCTCAGAAGCCGCCGTCGGGCGTGACTTCGTTTCTTTTATTAGGGACCAGGCTGCACGTTTTCTAGGGGATTAGACGCATTGCGTTTCCTGGTTTGTGGGCTGACTGTGTTTTGTTTGCTTGTTTCTGTTTGAGGGTCTTAAACTTTTTAGCTTTTTGCCGAATGTGCGCCCCAAAGCAGTATCGTCAGGGCTAGCACTTTCTGTGGTCCCTCTTCTGGGTGCGTTGTTCACCCTTCACGTGGGACTTTTGTGGAGATAGCTGACTCCCCCGCCCCCCAAACTGCAGGCTCGGGGGTTCTGCATGGGGGTTCCGTGGAGGCCAAGGCTGATCTTGGCCGTGATTCGGTGCTCACCTGCTGGCCCATCTCTGCCGTGGTGCCGTGTGGTTTTAGTGACCTTGGTAAGACTCCTATTTCTGGTGCCCCCTTGCCTTTTTTTTGGCTGCCCTGTGGCCTGTGGAGGTTCCCAGGCTAGGGGTCTAACAGGAGCTGTAGCCGCTGGCCTACACCACAGCCACAGCAACGCGGGATCCGAGCTGTGTCTGCAACCTACACCACAGCTCACGGCAACGCTGAACTCCAGATCCTTAACCCACTACACTGGGGATCAAGATTGAACCTGTGTCCTGATGCTGCAGAGACACTGCTGACCCCGTTGCACCAGCGGGAACTCCTTCCTGCCCTTTTTAAAGTTTCTCTCTTGTTTAGAGCCTCGTCCACTCCAAGGTCACAGGTCTTGTTGACAGGTGGCTGGGGGGGTGGGGAGTTGGGGGGTCGTGGTGGCCACGTGACCACCCCACCCGCCCTCACCCCCACCCACTGGCAGAGTCAGTCATGTTCCTTTTACAAGAAGCCCGGCTTGGCACCTGGTTCTGTCCGGAGCCACGCCGCCCCCCAGCACCCTCAGCCGCTCCATCCCCTCCTCCCGCCAGCCCCTCAGAGCCCTCCCGAGGTGGGCGAGGCCGGGACCAGAGCACCAGCACTGAGGGCGGTTCGCCAGAGGGCTCTGGTGGCTTCTGAAGCCCACCCCTTTGAGGAGCACAGGATCTGTGTCACCCGCAGGGCCAGGCCCCCAGACAGGAGCCCCTCGGAGAGTGTGGGCCTCGGGCGACCTGCCTTTTGCTCAGTGTCCCCACCCAAGGACAGCAGGTGCTGGCCCTGCAGCCTCCTGCTCCAGCCTTCCACCCACTGAGGGACCCCACCCACCCTGCTCACCCCGACCCCCAGCGGGATCGGGTGGTCCTGGGGGGCTGGAGAGGGCCTGCCACGCAGCAGGCATTACAGTCATGCACGTGGGGGACAGGCGGGGGCAGAGTCCCGGAGCCAGCACCCGGCGGGTTTGGGGGGCGCTATGGGGTGTGCAGGAGGCACGGAGGGGCTGGGGACGCGGGGCTCTAGCCCTCGGGGCCTGGAAAGAGGGCTCCCAGGCCCACTGTCGCCCCAGTTGCGGTTCCCCGAGGTGGCCTGGGGGTGGCAGAGAGGGTGCGGGAAGGGATCCTGAGGGGCATGTGGGCCCCGGAAATGAAGCAGGAAAACGGGAAGGGTGCAGGGGCTGGGGGGCCCGCAGCCGAGCTGGCGTCCCTGTCCCAGGAGGCAGTGCCTGGCTGCAGCTGCGCGGGGGCCGTGCCCATGCAGCGGCCGGCACTCCCACCCCGGTCCCCACGCGTGCCGGCCCAGAGGGGGCGGCTGGGGAGGAGGCCTGGCTCCAGGCGGAAAGCTGGCGGTGGGGGTGAGGGCGGACCTGCAAGGCCTGGGGAGGGGGCGTCTCTGAGAGCCCGCTTGCTCCTCCCAGACTGGGGCGGCCGCTCCATGCAGGGGAAGCACCTACGGGCGGCCCTGGGGACACAGCAGGCGCCAAGGGTGCCCAGGCCATGGCGCTGGCAAGGAGGACGTCCCCTTTGGGCCGCAGAATCGAGCCAGTAGAGGCCATGGGCCTGCTGGCTCCGTGGGGAGCTCGTCTCCGCCTCGCCCTGCAATGGATGGAATTAACACTCTGCAAAGTCCAGCTGGTAAAACGGGTGCGCTGCCTGTGGCGTCCTCAGGAGGGCACTGCAGAGGCGGGACCGCTGCCGGCGGGGGCCGGTTCCTCTCCACCTGTTGCGGGTGTTGGGGGGCTGAGCTGGAGGGCATTTGTCACCCCCTGGGTCACCCAGGGCGGGAAGACGGGGCCTTTGCCTTGGGCTCCGCACACACTGCCTTGTTACCTAGAAGCCTTCTCACTGTATGGACGCGTCGTCTTTTCCAACTCGTGTTTTCCCGACAGGCAGCGGGCCTCCCAGGCCCCGTCCCTGTGAATTCACCTGATGCAGATTGAGGCCTAACCGCGGCCTAAAGAGCTCTCTGCGGGAACTGCGGCGGTGCTGCCGCTGCTCTCGGGGGGCCCGGCCCCGCCTCCCCCAGCCCCCGGGCGAGCGTTTGGGCCCAGGGTCACTCTGTGCTCATGGCCACCCGCAGGCCCTCTTCTTCCTGTCCCCAGGGTCCTGGCTCGCTGCCCCAGTTGTGCCCGCGGGGAGGGCGGGGAGGCTTTGGGGGCAGGGACCCCAGGCCCCCCGTCTGCGGCTTCTTATCCCAGCCTCTGTGAGTGAAGTCGGCCAGGGGACGTGCCTGCAGGCTGACCCCGGCTGTGGGTGCCCCGCTGAGGAGAAAGGAGTGCCTCGCAGGGAGCGAGCCCAGCGGGCGTGGAGGGGTGCGTGCAGACGCCCACAGCTGATTGGCGGGAACCTGGCCCACGGGGCCGAGCGGGTTGGAGTGGCCCCGAGATTGGAGGCGCTACCCACCCCCTGCCAATGAAGGGCCATTCTGGCCACCTGGCCCTGCTTAAGGCGGCTCAGATGGGGGCCACCTGGCCCTGCCATGGCGGCTTGGATGAAGCTTGAAGAGCGGGCAGCCGGTCCTGCGGGGTTGGGGAGGCCTGGAGCCGCTAGGAACTGAGCAGCTCAGCCCCCAGGGGCACCCGAGGCTGAGCGGACCCTGGAGGCCCCAAGTCCAGGAGGAGGCGGGTGTGAGCCGAAGGGCTGGGGGCTCGCTTCTCCCCATGGGGCCGCCCGCACGAGTGCCCGGGCCAGAGGCCTGGACGCAGACCTGCGAGGTCTGCACAGCCCCGGGGCCGACCTGTATGGTGAAATGGACCCTAAGAAAGAACATTCCAGCACTCAGCAGTCCTGCCGGCCCGGCCCTGCGTTGCGAGCGGTAAGCCCGCCCCCGCCCAGCTGGGGCAGGTCAGGCGGCGGGTTGGGGCCTGAAGGAGCTCCGGGATTGGGGACCGGGGGTCTTAGGGGCCACGTCCTGCCCCGGAGGCGGGCAAGTGGCAGGAGCGGGGGGTTCACAGACGGGGCACAGCCAAGGGCCCGGGTTGCAGGGCCCCCCCCGGCCACTCCCAGGTCCCTCCGGAAATTGTCGCGGTGTCTGCTCCTCTGGGTGGTGCCGGTGGTGAGCGGCCTCCCTGCGGCCTCTGCCCCGTTCCTGGTCCCCCTGCCCTCAGCTCAGCCAGCGGGAGGCCTGGGGTGCCCCTCAGCCACCCTCCCCCCTGCCCGGCGCTGGGCTGAAGTGGGGGGGCGGGGGCGGGGTCAGGTGGGGGATCTGAGGTGTAAGCCAGGCCTGGCTGACGTCTCGGGGTGCTGTTCCCCTCTTGCATGCTCGGGGTGTGGGCTGTCCCCATTTCCAGACGGGAAGCTGGGGCTCGGGGTCCCACAGCTGGTGAGGGGCAGAGCTTCCAGCCCAGGGCGGCCCGATGCGCCCCCCTGCCGCCTGCCCCCGCCCAGCCTGGGCGGGTGAGCAGGCAGCGTCTTCCCACTGGGACCAGGAGACCCCTGATACTGGCACAAGGTCGCCTCTCTCCTGTGGGCAGGACCACAGGCCCAGGCCCCAGCGGCCAGTGCCCAGCGAGGGGGCTTCCTGGTGGGGCCGGTCTCCCTCCCCTCTGGCCCCAGCCCCTCCTTCTGGAGCGACCCTCCTTCTGCCGGCTTGGGAGCTGCGGCCCCTGTGCTCTGTGTTGCCAAAATTTGGCCTCTGTCCGCTGGTACTGAGTAGAGACCAAGAGACAGAGTTTTGTAAGGAGAAAAAGACAGCTTTTATTGCTTTGCCAGGCATAGGAGGCCGCACCGGCCTGATGCCTCAAAGACTGTGCCCTCCACTGGGAAGAATTACCAGGAGTTTTATAGGAAAAGGGGGAAACCAGGTTTTCAGGCAGGAACCGGGACGGGGGCAGACGTGCACCCCGCTTTCTTTGGGGGAGTCTGAGCTCTGGAGTGCTGGAGTCAGAGCTCGGCCTGGTCCTCATGGTGGTCTTCTGGGTTGTTGCCTAGAATAACAGAGCTTGTGAAAAGGGCCAGTCCATCAGAGAGCAGAACAAACGAGGGAGGTTCCTGAAAAACATCGTGAGCTAATGATCTTCAGCCCACAGGTGACTGTGCTCAGGGTGCCTAATCTTTAGTCTGCGGGTGATCGTGTTTCGGGTGCAGTTAATTCAGGGAGAAGCACAGGAAGGACTCTGAGCTGTTTGGTTTTAAAGCGTTCGTTTCTCAAAGAGGCATAAGGAATATAACTTTTCTCTTAGGTGGATAAAATGCCCATATTATTATGTGTCTCCCTTGGGAGGCAACCGGGATCCCGCCCCAAGGCTGCACTGTTGTTTCTCTTTTCTTTTTTTCTGTCTTTTTAAGGCCGCACCTGCGGCATGTTGAGGTTCCCAGGCTAGGGGTCCAATCGGTGCTATAGCCACCCGCCTACACCACAGCCACAGCGCCAGATCCGAGCTGCGTCTGTGACCTCCACCACAGCTCACGGCAATGCCGGATCCTTAACCCACTGAGTGAGGCCAGAGATCGAACCTGCCACCTCATGGATCCTAGGCGGATCCGTTTCCGCTGTGCCACGACGGGACTCCCGCACTGCTGTGTCTCGACTGTGCGTCCCCAGTCTCTGCGCCCCCCACCCCCCACCCCGATCAGCAAGTGTCTGAACCTGCCCCTTGGGGCTCAGGGAGACCGTCGAGGCTGAATGAGGCCCGTTTCCTAAGGACAGGAAACGGGGGCACAGGACGGCTTGTGTGCCCAGGAGCTCGGTCACAAGTGCTCCCAGGTCTTGCCTTGCCTTCTGTGCTGGGGACGGGGTCTCTGGGGACAGCGTTGTAGGAGTGGGGCCCGGGCCAGGCACGGCCAGCCAGCGGGGCAGCACCTTGGGGTGTCAGCCGAGGCCGCAGGGCAGGTCACCCCCAGGCGCCGCTCCCTGCCCCCCCCCCAAGCAGCGTGTCTGACCCCCACCCGGGTCTTCCGTGGCCTCCTGGAGGGAGCCTCGTGCCTGGTGCCTCGCTCTGCAGCCCCCAGGCCTGGAGCTCCTCGAGGTCACAGAAGGCGGCTGGCGGGGTAAGGTGTGCGCTGGCTGGGGCTTCCTGTTCTCTGCTCACCCGCGGGCGTGTTCGCGAAGGCTCGCCCCGCCGGGCAGAGAGCGCCACCTGCTGGACGGCGTGGACCCGCCAACCCGTGCAGCCATCGCCACCGAGGGGCCCTTGGGACGCCCAGCTGGCCTGCCCTCCCGAGGGCCGGGGTGGGCGACCCCCAGGCCGGGGCCGGGCGGACGCGTCTGGGTTCAGGGTCTGGCTGGAAGGGGGCCTTCCGTGCTGGGCTCGCTTCGGCCCAATAGTCATGCTAAGCTGGGTGGCGAGGCCAGGGCTCAGAGTCCGGGAGCAAAGCTGTGGCTGGACTCTCCCCAGCGAAAAGCTGAGTGGCGTGAGGTTTGTCTACATGGGCTTTTCGGTGAGTTTCTGAAACAGCAAGGCCGTCTGCAGCCTTGGCACACGCCATGCTGGCTGGAGCTGACCTGGTGGTGTTCTGGGAGTGGCCTGCTGCCGCGGGGATGGTTTTGGGGGTCACTGCTGCCGGGCCCCTCTGGACGGAGCAAGGATGGATGTGAGCGCAGACGCGTGTCCGGCTTACCTGTGCGCCGCCAGGGGCCGAGGTGGGAAGGATGGGCAGGGCCCGAGCAGCGGGCGGGCTGGGGCTCGCCCGTCAGGGTGTGTGACGTGAGGCGGCTGGTGGCACGTCGCCGGGCCTGGCCTCGCTCAGTCCTGGCGGGGAGCGGGGGGCCCGGTGCCTTCCCGTCCCCACCCCCCCCGGGGGAGGACCGTGCAGCTCCCACCTGCCGACCTGGGCGGGTGGCATCGCGTCCCCGACTGCAGAGCGTTCTGCGGGTGATGGTCTCGGGGGGAACTGCTGCGGTTTCGACTTCAGTCTTGGTGAGGCTCCCAAAATGGGAGCGTTTTGGAGATTTGAAAATTCAAGTCTTCAGCCTCTCGGAGCCGCTGTCTGGCTCCGCCGTCTGTCCGGTCGTCCGCCCCACCTCGTGGGTGTGGGGGTGCGTGGGGGTGCGTGGGGGTGGGGGTGGGTGGGGGCCCCTTAGCGCCCCCCCCATTGCTGAGAGGAGCACCTGGTGATGAAAGACCAGCACCTGCCGGCCGGGAGGGGACCCCGAGGCGGGCCACGCCCCAGGACCAGGGTGGAGGCTGAGGCCGGGCCTCCGGAGGTTTCCCGCCCTGAAGCAGCCGCTGCAGCCCCGAGGGCGGGAGGGCGATGGGCCGTGGTGCCTGCAGCCTTCCAGCCCCGGACCGGCCAGGGCACGGAGCTGGCTGGCGCGGGGGGCGCCTGCTGAGTGCCCAGGGTCACCATGGCAACGGCACATCCCTGCGGGCGCTTTGGCTTCCCGAGTCCCCGCTGGGCCCACGTGCCTGAGTGCGGTTTGGGTGGGAGGCCCGTGGGGGCTGACCCAGTGGGTGGGGGGGCGTTTGCACACGTGCGCCCACCAGCACACGCCTGGAGCCTGGCCTGTGGAGGCCCCTGCGAGGCATCTGCTCGCAGCTCCCCAGGACGGGGACACAGCCCCGGTTCTGAGGTCTCCTCCAGCGGCCGACTGAGCTGCCTGGCCCCGCACCACAGCCTCTCTCCCCTGTGCGGGGGTGTCAGGAATGAGACAGAAAGTCCTCGAGGGGGCGTGCGCTAAGCGGCGGTGCGGCAGGAGGGCGGGCGGGGGGCCGCCCGGCTGTCCCCCCACCCCTACCCCCACCCCCACCGTCCTGCAGGCACCAGATGGGCCCAGCCTCCCCCAAGCCCTGGCTCAGGCAGGGAGTGGGGCAGCTCGGGGCCCTAATTTGGGGGCTGTGTTATATGTTGAGGGGCCATGTCGTGCTACCCTCACACCGCGAGGGTGGGCGCCCATGGGCGCAGGTGCTGCAGAAGGGGCTCTGCTGTCCTCAGGACAGAAACGGCCCCGGGGGCCTCGGTGGGCCCTCTGCAAGACGGCGACTTGGAAACGCCAGGCCGCCTGGAGGACCTCTGCTGCCGGCCTCCTCGGGCCAGTGGTCCCCAAGCCTCGGGCCGGACGGCGTTCTCTCTCCTGGCCCTGCTCCCAGCCGCCCGCCTACAGCCTGGCATGCGGCCAGGGCACAGCAGCCAGCCCTCGGTCCCTTCCGCTTGGCAGGGCCGAGTCCCCCTCCCAGCCCCCTGGGGTCTCACAGCCTTGACCGGTGTCATCTCATAGCTTCGGTGACGATGACAGCCCTGGGGCACGCTGCGGAGGGTGAGGTGGGCGGGCTGGTCTGCGCGAGATGGGGGAGCCCGACCTCACGGAAGGGTGTCCACGCACCCACAGAAGCGGGAGCGGAGTGGGCTTCGGCAGCTCTGCCAGCCCCGTGCCCCTGGCGAGGGCAGCACAGCGCCCAGGGGCTGGCCACGGACTGCAGGCTTGGGCCACCGTGGCCGCCCTGGAGGGCCACCTGGCCTGGGCCCGACAGCGCTGCCTCCCGGCGGGGGAGGGGTCTCAGCAGAAGGGTCAGGGTGCAGAGCTCAGCCCTCAGCGAGTCTGGGGACTGTGGGGCCCAGGGTTCGGCCCGGCTGCCCCTGACCGCTGTCCCCCTTGCAGACGGCGCCCCGCTCAGCGAGCTCTCCTGGTCGTCGTCCCTGTCCGTGGTGGCCGTGTCCTTCTCTGGGCTCTTCACCGCCATCGCCCTCATGCTGGCCTGCCTGTGCTGCAAGAAGGGCGGCATCGGGTTCAAGGTGAGGGCTGGGGCCGCGGTGGCTCTGGATGGGGTCCCGAAGGCCGGGCCCTGGGCACCGTGGAGACTGGGTCTGGGTCCTGCCGCCTTCCCCAGACCCAGGGCCCCCATTTGGGGTCCAAGCTCGGGGTCGGGCCTCTGTGTGCCGAGCGCCCGGGCTGGCAGGGAGGGCCTCCCCGGCTCCATGCCCACGGCGTCCTCAGCCTTGCCTGCTGGAATCGGCAAAGGGAAACCAAGGCTGCTTCGACGCGCTTCCTGGCATCGGAGCTCCTCCCTGGCGGGCTCTCCTCCCCTGGGGGCTTCTGCCCCGTGGGGACAGGATGGCGTGCAGTCGGGAGCAATCGTGGCCGTTCGGGAGCCTCAGCCAGACGCGCTCCCAGGTCCAGGCAGAGGGGCCGCTCCCCAGGCCTGGGCGCCCTCGGCCGCCCCCCACCTTCAGCGGCACCCTGCCCCGACCCCGTGGGCGAGTTCTGCCGACTTTGCACATAGCGGGGCCTGTGGCCGCTCTCCCACCCACTCGGCTCCCGGCCCTGGGCTGGGGGTCAGATTCCTGGGCCTGCAGGGTCAGGAGGGAGGGGCTGCCCGGCGCAGAGCCCCGGGCCTTGTCTCCAGGCTGGGCTGCGTCCCCCCCACGGTGCCCTCCCTCCTCCCCGGGCCCGTCTGCCGCAGGGGCCGGGGCACTGGCCCTGCCCGCAGGTGCCTTTGGCAGAGGTGCCTTGGTCACCTTCCACGGCCGGGCCCCTCTCGGGGGCCCAGGGGGCTGAGAGCCTGGGGTCCTCGCGCCCGCCCTGTCCCTCCGACCCGCTGGCATTTTCCTGAGGATCCAGGGGGCGGGGGTGGGGGGGAGCGGGGGGGCTGGCTATTGTATAAGTCAGGCCCTCCGCGGGGGCCGGGAGAACAAGGCCCCAAACAGGCCCAGCGCGGCCCTCCTACCCCAGCGCCTTCGTCTCCTGGGAACATGATGCCCGGACATTCCTGTACCAGCCCGCCTGGGCGGGGGGCGGCCTGCACGCGGGCTGCGGCCTGGGTGCTGGGGGGCCGCGCGGGGGGAGGCCGGGCCGGGCCGCGATGCTTACGCTGTGCTACCTGGTCGCCCGCTCGGTGGGCTCGGTCCCACGGGCCTCTGGGTGGCACCGTCAGGTAACGGGCCGGGGCAGGGTGGGCCCTGAGGTGGGGGGCGGGGGCTCTGTCCCTCTGAGGGGCCGCGGTTGGGATGACAGGCCGGGGGCGGCCTCCCGGGCCCCGGGGAGGGCGACTGGCTGCAGGCCTTGTGCCCGCGACTCTGTCCCCGCAGGGCTGTCCTGCCGGCTCCCCCTGCAGCTGAGGAAACCGAGGCCCGAGGGAGCAGTGTCCTCCGGTCACAGCAGCGGGCGAGGAACCTGGGCCTCCTGTTCCCGCTGCAGCGGCCTGTCCTCAGAAACTGAGCCCTTGGCCTCAGTTTCCCCACCTGGCAGTGGGCTGTTGGGGTCAGGCAGGCCGGCTGCGCGGTGACTGTGGCTCTGCTTCGGGCCCAGGGCTCCTGGGAGACCCGGCCCTTTGCTCAGGGAGGGCTCGGCTGGGGAGGGGGCCCGAGAAGGCAGGGGGGCAGCGCCCTTTGGAATGCCAGCCGAGCCAGCTCTACAGAGCCCAGGTCGAGGTCGGGCGGCTCTGCAGGCCTGGGGCCGAGGACGACCGGCTGGGGGGTCCACTCAGTGGCTTGAGCACCAAGGCTCGAGGGGGTGGTGGGAGGGGGCCGAGGCGGCTGAGCCTGGGCGGCCCCCAGGGCGAGAGCTACCGGCGGGGGGTGGGGGTGGCTGGGGGGAGTTGGGGGCTGGCCTGATGGGCAGGGCGGCTGGGCTCCAGCAGCCCCCGTCCACTGCCAACCGAGGCCGGAGCTGTCCATCCAGACCTGAGCCTGCTAGGCGCGGGTGCGAGTGGGCGGGAGGGGAGACGCTGCTGCTCTGGGGTTCGCGGCCCCCCACCCCGAGACTCTGCCCGTGGGAGGAAAGCCTGCCCTCCGGGGCCGCTGGTGGCCCTGGCGAGGCGGGTGGCTTGGAGTGGGGTCTGTTTTCTGCCCTGAGGAGCGAGGAAGCGGGTGGAGGGGCAGCTGGCAGGGGTGCCGGTGGGAGCTGGGCCCTGGGAAGAAAGGGGCCTTTCAGAGCCAGCCTGTGCCCCCGTCTGGGAGCCCTGGGGCTCACCGTGTCCCCCGCTTGGCCCAGGAGTTCGAGAATGCCGAGGGGGAAGAGTTTGCGGCCGACTTCTCGGCGCAGGGCTCCCCAGCGGCAGCGGCTCCGAACGGGCCCGATGTCTACGTCCTGCCGCTCACTGAGGTGTCCCTGCCCATGGCCAAGCAGCCGGGGCGCTCAGGTGAGTGGGCCCCGGGGCGCGGGTGCAGCCCGGCTCCGTGCTCCCGGCGAGGGGAGGGGAGGCGAGGGCCGGCATTGGCTCCTTTCTGCTGGGACCTCGGGCGCCGTGAACGCCCCCAACCCCCGGTCCCGGGGTGGGCACCTGCGGGCAGGGAGGGGCGTCTTCTCCGCTCCTCCAGGATGCTGGGCCGGGCGCAGCCCCCGCACCCCGGGAGGGGCTCCCTGCGTGGGCCAGGCCGTGAATGGGCATTTCACTCAGGACCGGGACCCCACGGCGGGGCAGGCGGGGCCTCTTCCCGCAGCTTCCCTGCCACGTCTCCCGTTCGCCCCATCCCGGGGTGCCTCTGCCAGGCTGACCACCCACATAGCAGATCGGGGCCTAAGCTCCAGAGGCTACAGGTTGGTGGCCAAGCTGGGATTTGAACCCAGGTCTGCCTCCCTGCTGTGTCTGGAGGCTGGCGGGGGGGGGAGGTCCCTGGCCTCGGTCCCCCGCCTGGGCGGCTCGTAGGCCCCTCCAGGAGCACCAAGGAGGTGTCAGGCCCCGTGGGGGCCCTGCTGGCTCCAGGGCCGTGATGAGCGGGCCGCCCCGCCCGCTTGCCTTGCCGGCTCTGTTGGGCTCTGGCCGCGATACTGCCTTCCCTGGAATCGCGGGCTGGGCACTCCAGCTTCAGCAGGGGCCCGGGGCTCCGTGAGTGTGGCTCACCCGCCAGCATCTCCGGGAGGAGGCCTCACCAGTTAGGCAGAAGTTTCAGGGCCCAGGGCTCCTCCGTCGACTGGCCCAAAGGAACACCCCATAAAACCCTGGAGATGGGCTCTCTTCTGTAGGCGGCCCCCAGGCTTCCTTGGCAACCGTGGGAGTCCCTGAGCTTGCGCTAATGCTGCTGGGCCCTGGGAGCTGGTGTGGAGCAGGGGCCACCGCCCCCCCAGCCCCTGCAGTGTGTGCGTCTGGGACCCCAGAGAATCTTTGCGAGGCAGTGTCCCCCACCCCTTAGGGGACTGTCCCTGGGGATGGGATGGGGACCCAGGAGAGAGCCGTGATTGTCCATTTCTTCCATTTTCCAGTGCTGGTCTGTCCTCTGCTTCTGGGGAGGGGGAGAGATTTGGGGTGATGCTCAGAGGGGTCAAGGACCAAAAGCCTGGGCAGCAGGCACCACGGCCTGGCTTTGTGGGCACTGCCCCGGCGGGCCTCCAGCGGCTTCCGGGAGCACGCTCCCCGTGGCTGGCGCTGAAACTTCTCCTGGACACCCCCCCTGCGTCGCTGCCCCAGAGTTCACTGCCAGGACCACTGAGCCTGCTTGGGGAGACCCCGGGCCGGAGGGCGCCCAACAGGCTGGGGCCCAGCGGGAGCCCTTACCCTAAACTCTGCTCGGGCTCCCGGCCCTGGGAGCAGCCTCTTGCCCTCAGGGTCTACTGGCTGCCAGGCTCAGCCTGTGCCCTGGCCCTCCGGGCCGTCAGCGTGGGAGCAGAATTCGGGGAACCCCTCGGGGCAGTGCCGGAGTGGGAGTGGGCTCGGCGGCCCTGGCCTTCCTCCCCGCTGACCTCACCCAGCCCGGCCTGCAGGAGAATGGGCCCAGTGTGCGCCGTACGGGGCTGTGCCAAGCAGCCCCCAACAAAGGAGCCTTTGGCACGCCTGGTGCTGGAATGCCAGCCGGCGTCAGGGGTGAGGGGACGGGCCACTCCGCTGCCCTCCTCCCCATGGCCTCCGCCCCAGCCACATCGCCCGCCCGGCAGTGCCCGCGCGCCGGTCCCAGCCCCAGGCCCCGCTGTCCCCTGCCTGGCTTGTCCCTGTCGCCTCGGGCACAGCCTTCCCAGGCCCGCTGAGAAACATCCTCTGGGCAGCAGGCTGCTCCAGATGGCAGCCTCCGCCGAGAGCGGGCCGGGGGCTCAGGGTGGCTCCTCTAGGGGCTGGGTGAGGGAGTGGGAGCCAAGAGGCAGCCTGAGCTGGCATCTCTGAGCCTTGCCCGCCCCTTTACAGTGCAGCTGCTCAAGTCCACGGACCTGGGCCGGCACAGCCTCCTGTACCTGGAGGAAATTGGCCACGGCTGGTTCGGGAAGGTGAGTTGCCGCCCCCGGGGGTGGGGGTGGGGGTGGAGACAGACACCGGGGTCCCCTCTGGTGCCTAGCAGGTGGAGCCCTTCTCCTAGGAACCTCCCCAGCCCTGGGGTCCCCTCTCCAGGCCCCACCTGCTGAGCCCCTCCCTGGGGACCTCCGCGTCCGGGAGCCCTTTCTCTGCAGATCCAGGGGGCCCTGCTGGGAGCTGCTTCTGACTGGGCTGGGGGCGAGGGGCGGGGGCGGGCAGCTGCCTGTTGGTGCTGGCGTCTCTCTGACCTCCAGCCTGGGTGGGACATTGGGGCCGCCTTCCTCCCTGAGCTCTAAGAACAACCGAGGGGCAGGCACGAAACACAGTCTCAGCCGGGAGGGTCCAGAACGCACTTTGCGGATGAGTAACTTGCAGGGAGAGAGAAGCGCAAGGTGGGGGGGACCCGGGGGGGGCCGGGAGGGCGGAGCAGGGCCTGGTCACGCTCGCCCCGCAGGTGTTCCTCGGGGAGGTGAACTCGGGCATCAGCAGCACCCAGGTGGTGGTGAAGGAGCTGAAGGCGAGCGCCAGCGTGCAGGAGCAGGTGCAGTTCCTGGAGGAGGCGCGGCCCTACAGGTGGGTGGACCCGGGCCGCGCCCCCGGAGGGCGGGGCCGGCGGGAGGCGGGAGGCGGGGCCACGGGGCCCAGTTCACGAGGCCGCCCAGCGCCGCCGCCCCGCCGCCCGCCCCGGGTGCGTCAGGGGCTGCTGTGGCTCCCGCAGGGCCCTGCAGCACAGCAACCTGCTCCAGTGCCTGGCGCAGTGCGCAGAGGTGACGCCCTACCTGCTGGTGATGGAGTTCTGCCCCATGGTGAGTGGCCTGCTCCCGCCCTGTGCTGCGCTGCGCTGCGCTGCTCCAGGGCGGCCCAGCCTCCTTGAACCGGGGCTGATGCTGAGCTGGGGACTCCTCCCCCTCCCTCAGGGGCTGATGTTTGTTTGCCTCTAGAGCGGGGTCTGGGGGACCCTGAGCCGCTGCCTCCCAGAGGCGGCCTGGCGGGTGCTGGGGCTCCACCGCGCCCTGGGAGGGCCGGCTGCTTCCGCATCGGCCCGTGCTGCCCGGAGTGGCGGCAGTTTTCCTGAGAGGCAACCAGGCCCACGTGGGGGGCTCACGCCCACCCCCCAGTCTGTGTTCACCGCCTCCCCTGCCTGCACTTGGCTCCCTGCCCCCGCCCCCCCCCACCCGGGGCTCCAGTAATGAGCTGCTTGCTGACCAATGGGGGGGCTCCTTGCACAGACTTGGCGGCCCCGCCGTGTCATTTCGGGGCTCCTGGTGGCAGCTGCGACCTCCCAGGGCGTCCCCAGCTGGCTGAGCCCTCCCTGGAGCCGGGCAGTGTCACAGATCAGGGAGTTGCCATGGGCCCTCTGGTCGCAGGCTCTGGCGTCAGTGCTCGGGTGGCCTGTCTGCCACCCAGCTGCTGTGAGCGGCCAGGCTCTTGGCCCCTGTCGTCTGCATTTGGGACATGGCCCCGAGGGGTTGCCTGCAGGGTCGTCTTGCTGAGAGCCGACCTCCGCTGGGTGCCTGGCCCCCCCGCTGTGGGCCCTCCCGGGGACTGAATGGCTGGGCCCTGGGCTTGCCCACGTGCCCACTGCGGGCCAGCAGGTGACCGTGCTGCCCTTCTCGGCAGGGGGACCTCAAGGGCTACCTGCGGAGCTGTCGGGTGGCAGAGTCCATGGCACCTGACCCCCTGACCCTGCAGCGCATGGCCTGCGAGGTGGCCTGTGGGGTCCTGCACCTGCATCGCCACAACTACGTGCACAGGTGAGGGCGCGCGGGCGGCCCACCAGCTCTCTGCCCGGCCTACACCTGCTTCAGGGGCCGCAGGAGGTGGGTCTTCAATTAACCGGGCTAGTCCTGATTCAGCCTCCAGGGCCCTCTGCGTGCAGGGAGCTGGTCCAATAAAAACACCAGGCAGATAGGCGTTGGAAGCCTGCTTCTGCAGGACGGTCAAGCCTGGCGTCGCCACAGCTCGGCTGGCCTGGGCGGGCACACGGTCCCCAAGGCAGTCGGTGCTGCCCGGTAGCCCTACGCCAGCCGCTGCTCTCCTCCGTCTCCCTCAGGCCCCGGGGGTGGGGTTCAGGCCCGGGGGCGGGTTTGGGTGGGCCTCTGCCCCGTTCCCGCCCTGGCCCCTGAAGTCAGAAAGACAGGCCGGGGCCCGGTGTAGGGGGACGCGCCAGAAGAGGTGGTGATGGATGTGGCCCCGCCAGCCCTGGACAGCGCACGGGCCGTCCTCCCCAACAATATCCTGGTGCTGAGTGATGACACACGCAACTCCAGCATCAGTGATTTTGTTGAAGAGGGCAGCTGCCAGCCGCCCGCCCTGCCCGCCGAGCCCACCCAGCCCCAAGCGCCCATCTGTGGCCCCTGGCGCAGCAGCACTTGGCCAGGCCACGCTGACCCTGCAGGCCCAGACACCCTGGGGGCCACCAGGCAGGCAGAGGGGGAGCCGGCAGTCAAGGCAGTGGATGGGGTGATCAGCTCCGCTGCGGGTGGGCACTCCACACCCTCGCCCTGCTGGGGGCCCTGCGTGGGCAGGGAGGGGCAGGACCCCGAGGGAGCTGGGGGTGGCAGTGGGGTGGGTGAGGGGAGACTGCAGTGTCCTGGGCTGGCTCGCCCTTGAGCGGTCTGAGGAGAAGCAGGGGCGCGGCCGGGCGGGGAGGGCGTTCTGCTCACAGGTCTCCTCCTCCGAGGTCTTGGCCAGCTCCGGGCCTGGTTTTCCTTGTCTGTGTTGTAAAGTTTGCAGCCACTTGGCCTCTCCAAGTGCCTGGTGCTGGGCGGGGCCAGGGCTCTGGGCAGGGGAGGGTGGCCCGCCTCCCCGGACGCCCCTCCCCTCCCCAGAGGCCCCGCCTCCTTCCGGGACGCCCCGCCCCCCTCCCCAGACCCCACCCGGCACTGCCGCTGATCCCTCCCTCCCGCCCCCAGTGACCTGGCGCTGAGGAACTGCCTGCTCACAGCCGACCTGACGGTGAAGATCGGCGACTACGGCCTGTCTCACTGCAAATACAGGGTGAGCAGACGGAGGGTGGGGCGGGGGCGGGGGCGGGGGCTGGCCAGCCAGCCGGGCCCAGGGTGACACTGTCCCGCCTGCGGCAGGAGGACTACTTTGTGACCGCTGACCAGCTGTGGGTGCCGCTGCGCTGGATCGCGCCCGAGCTCGTGGACGAGGTGCACTGTAACCTACTGGTGGTGGATCAGACCAAGGCCAGCAATGTGTGGTGAGCCCCGAGAAACCGTCTGGGCCTGCTGCCCCCGCCCGCTGCCCCCGCCTGCTGCCCAAGGGAGCGGCTGGCGAGGATGCAGGGCCTGAGGCCCGCCCGCCCACCAGCCCGCCGGCTCCCTTGTGTTGGAGAGGATGCGGGCTGGCTGCTTAAAGCAAGGCCACGTGTGTGAGGACATGCTTGTCTGTCCAGCCTGGTTGCTTAGCAGGAGGTGGCCAGACACGGCCTGTGAGGTGCTTCTGGGGCCGCCTGTTGCTGCCTGGCGCCACAGCTTACAGCAGCTGGGCTGGCAGAGAGGACGTCAGGGTCAGGGCACACGGGCAAGCTGATGGGCCATGGGGCCTTCCAGTGGCACCTGTCCCCACGAGGGGGCCGTGGGTCTCTGTGACTGTGGCCTCCAGAGGCTTAGCCATGATGGTCCCCTGTCCCTGGCCTTGAACCTGCCCCACCCCCTGCCACCGGCCTCCCAGGCCTCAGGCTGGTCTCCCCCTGCCCCTGGTGAAGCTTCAGGATGGCTCCACGGCCCAGTCCCCGCCTGAGGGCCCAAGGGGCCTCCCTGAGCTGGTAACTGCCCCGTCACGGACGCCCCACTCCCCCGACCTCAGCTCTCTACCTGGCTGACATGCCCTGGGTCCCCGAGGTGGCCTTGGCAAGGCCGTTGTGACTTTTCTGTCACCAAGTCTACTCTGGCCCTCCTGCCCCCAATCACCCAGGACGGTCTGGGGACCCAGGAGCTGGGGAAGCCGTCGTCCTGGCGCCTCTCCCAGTCCTGCGTGCACTGGCCGCCCAGCCTGTTCCCCAGTTCATTCAT
>PVHT021183566.1:154553-166068 GCA_004024745.2 Catagonus wagneri
CCTCCCTTGGGTGCCCCTCCCCCCCCAGCCCTCCCCAGCCTTGCCCGGGCACACTCCTTCCTTGCAGCCTCTGCAGGTGCCTGGCAGGACTGGGAGCTCCTGTAGGGGCCGTGTCTGAGCTTTGGCACAGCAAGGGAGTGAATGAACAAACACGTGGACTCGCTTCGTGGGAGGCCGGTCTGGCTTTTATTTGTCTGGGTGGCCTGGGCACGGGCTCGGGCCTGGCCGGGTGGTACGTCCTGTCCATTTCCGGGAGGAAGGCGCTGTCCTCGGGAGGGTTGTCCCTGGGCACTGGTGTGATCACGGGAGCTGCCCCTTGGCACCCAAGGCTGCGAGACCCCGTGCACCGTGCCGTGGCTGGCCGCACCAGCCCTCCGACGGTCACCTCTGCAGGTCCCTGGGCGTGACCATCTGGGAGCTCTTTGAGTTGGGAGTGCAGCCCTACCCCCACCACTCCGACCGGCAGGTGCTGGCCTATGCCGTCCGGGAGCAGCAGCTCAAGCTGCCCAAACCCCAGCTGCAGCTGACCCTCTCTGACCGCTGGTGAGAACCCCGCGGCGCAGGGGAGGCCGGGATGGAGGGGGTTGCTCTGAGTCCCCAAAGTGTACATGGATCCCCCTGGCTACGCCCCGGCCAGCAGTGACCCCTGGGCCCCACCTGCGCCCATGGTGGAGTGGCCTCTTCACTCAGAACACGGACCCGCCCGCGGGCCGGGCAAGGATGATGTAACCAAGAGGTGCCAGCTCAGTGCCAGCCCCCAACCGGAGCCCACCTCTGGAGGGTCCCTTAGCTGCCCCGGGGGGTTTCCAGCGTGAGGAGGAGAACTCAGACCCTCAGCTGGCAGAGGGCGGCCTGGCTCGCTCCTCGGGGTTGTGGTCCTGGGGCGGCACCACCCGTGGGGCCGGGGACTGAGCCCCAGGGCGCGCGTCCCTGCAGGTACGAGGTGATGCAGTTCTGCTGGCTGCAGCCGGAGCAGCGGCCCACGGCCGAGGAGGTGCACCTGCTGCTGTCCTACCTGTGCGCCAAGGGCGCCACCGAGGCGGAGGAGGAGTTCGAGCGGCGCTGGCACTCACTGCGGCCCGGCGGGAGCGGCCGGGGCCCTGGGCTGGGGGTGGCAGGCCTGGCACTGGGCGGCATGGGCGAGCTGGCCGCCGCCTCCTCCTCTTTCCCGCTGCTGGAGCAGTTCGCCGGGGAGAGCTTCCACTCCGAGGGGGACGATGTGCTGACGGTGACGGAGACCAGCCGAGGCCTCAACTTTGAGTACAAGTGGGAGGCGGGCCGTGGTGCCGAGGCCTTCCCGCCGCCCGGAGGTGCGCTGAGTCCCGGCTGCGACGGGCGCCTGCAGGAGCTCTGCGCCCCCGACGGCGCGCCCCCCGGTGTGGTGCCCGTGCTCAGCGCTCACAGCCCCTCCGTGGGCAGCGAGTACTTCATCCGCCTGGAAGATCCGGCCCCCGCCTCGGGCCACGACCCCGACTGCGCCGGCTGTGCCCCCAGCACCCGAGCAGCAGCCCTGCGCCCAGAGGGCAGTGACAACGATGACGACTCTGATGGCAGCACAGCCACCTCACTGGCCATGGAGCCTCTGCTGGGCCACGTGCCACCCGCCGACGGCCCCTGGAGCCACCGCGACTACTTCCCGTGCAGGAGCCACGCCCGCGACCTGCCCAGCGCCTCGCGCTCACCCTCACCCGAGACCTCGATGCTGGAGGAGCCCAGAGCAGAGGGCATGGCCTGGGGCACGGGGGCCTTCTGCCCGCCCTTCTTCGAGGACCCGCTGGGCACATCCCCATCGGGGAGCTCCGGCGCCCACCCGCCCCCAGGCGGGGAGGAGCTGGGGGAGGCCGAGGCGCCCAGGGCCGCCCAGCACAGACACTGGAGCTCCAACGTGTCAGCCAACAACAACAGTGGCAGGCGGGCACCGAACTCGTGGGACCCGGGCCACACAGGCAGCTACGTGGACTCCTGCCCCGGCGCGAAGCAGACCCTGCCGGCCGCCTCTGAGCCGGGCCATCCCCTGACCCCAGAGGACCCCAGAAAGCCTCTCCTTGAGCCAAAGGGGGCCGCCCCCGGCCAGGAGCAGGGCTGCTGCCTTGGCCTCGCCCATCTGTATCCTGCCGAGCGCCTGTCACCTGCCCCCTGCCTGGGCCCAGCCCCCTGGACAGAGGCGGCCGTAAGTGGGGGCGACGGCCCCCAGGCAGAACCCAGGCTTGCTGAGGGGCCCGAGGGCCCTGCCAGCCTCCAGCTGCCCCTCCCCTCCGTCCCGTCCCCGTCGCAGGAGGGGGCCCTGCTGCCCGCCGCAGAGGCCAGCGCCTCACCCACCCTGCCTGCCTCACCCACCCTGCCTGCCTCACCCACCCTGCCTGCCTCAGCCACGCCCACAGGCAGCCACGCGCCTGCCCCCGAGCCGGCCCAGGCCCTGGACAGCGGCGGCGACAGCATCTACCCTGAGCTGGAGGCACCAGGCAGCCAAGAGGAGGACGCGACCGAGGCCACTTCTGGTATCTTCACCGACGTGGCCAGCGACGGCCCGTGGGCTGAGAAGCCAGACGTGACACCAGCCTCCCGCCCCCCACAGAAGCAGAGGGGGACCCCGGACCCCTTGGACTCCCTGGACGTCCCGTCCTCAGCCAGCGATGGCGGCTGCGAGGGCTTCAGCCCGTCGGCAGCCGGCATCCCCGGTGGGCAGCCCCGAGCCCTGGACAGCGGCTATGACACCGAGAACTATGAGTCCCCCGAGTTCGTACTCAAGGAGCTGCACGAGCCTGAGGTCTTTGGGGAGCCGACCTCTGAGCGGGAGCACCCGGGGCCTGAGACGCGGCTCCCCGCCCCCCTGGGTGGCCTCAGCGAGGAGAGTCCATACAGAGACTCTGCCTACTTCTCGGACCCGGACACCGAGCCGGAGCCCACCCTGGGCCCTGAGGAGCGGGCGGGAGGTAGCCCAGGGCGCGGGCCGGGGCCTGACCCTGGGGACCCAAAGAGCCCCAGGTTGCAGCCCGTGCGGCCCTCCCCCGAGTCTGGGGTGCCCCAGGGGGCACAGGGTGCTGGCCCCGGGGAGGTGCCACCACTGCCACTGCCTGAGGACTCTTCTCCAGAGCCAAGCGCCCGCCCCGCAGGCCCCAGGCTGGAGCCTCCCTGGCCCCAAGACCCAGCCCAGGTGCCACCCGTGCCCAGTCCTGGCCGTTCTAAGCTTTTTCTGCTGACCCCGGCCCTGCCCAACTCGGAAAGCCACGGCGCGGGGCTCCAGGGGGCCCTGGGGTTGCTCTCGGGGTCGGGGCTGCAGGAATGGACAGGGGGCCTGGGCGCCTCCAGAACGCCACTCTGCCTGGCCCTTCCGGGACTCCCCTCGGCTCCGGAAGGCCGGCCGGAGGAGGAAGAGGAGGAGAGCGAGGACAGCGACGAGTCGGACGAGGAGCTGCGCTGCTACAGCATTCAAGAGCCCAGTGAGGAGAGCGAGGAGGAGACGCCGCCGGTGCCCGTGGTGGTGGCGGAGAGCCAGAGCGCACGCAACCTGCGCAGCCTGCTCAAGATGCCCAGCCTGCTGTCCGAGGCCTTCTGCGAGGACCTGGAGCGCAAGAAGAAAGCCGTGTCCTTCTTCGACGACGTCACCGTCTACCTCTTCGACCAGGTGGGCTGCGGCCACGCGCTCTGCGTGGGGTAGGGGTCCGCGGCGGGATGGGAAGCAGTGGGAGACGCGTGCTTCTCTGATCCTCCAGGAAAGCCCCACCCGGGAGCTCGGGGAGCCGTTCCCTGGGGCCAAGGAATCGTCCCTCGCCTTCCCGGCGGGCAGCCCAGGCTCCCCCAGCGCCTCCTGCCGGCCACGGCGGGCTGACCGCTCTCCCGACGGCGCCGCGGCAGAAGGTGAGCCGGGGGCGGGGCCGCAGGGCGGGGGGCGGGGCCACACGCGCGGCGGGTCCGGACACGACTGACTGCGGGCGCCTTGCAGGCGGAGGGCTCGAGAGGGACGACGACCTCCCGCTGACGCAGGCCCGGGAGCCCGCCCCGCCGGTCCCTGCGGCGGCCCCCAAGACGGCCACGCCCGGCCCCTTCTCGCGCTTCACCGTGTCACCAGCGCCTGCGTCCCGTTTCTCCATCACGCACGTCTCGGACTCGGACGCCGGGCCCGTGGGAGGTGAGGCTGCAGTGGGGCTGGCGGGAGGGGACCTGCACCGGTCAGTAGCAAGGGCAGCCAGAGGGTGCACCTGCTGGGTGCGGGGCCAGACAGACAGGTTTCAGATGGGAAATGGGCGTGGAGAGGCTGGTCTGGCCAGGCCTGTCCGTCGTGGCCACCCTGGTGCCGGGCTCGCCTCCCTGGGGAGATGCAGTGCCCCAGGGCTTAGGCTGGACACTGCCTGGTCCTCTTGGCTCGTGCTCTTCTCCCTCCTCAGAAGGCACCAGGCTGGCCAGAGTGCCCCCCCACCTCCTGCCAGAACCTTCCCAGCTCCCGCAGGTCTTTCTCGTCCACTGACCGGGCCCCCCCTGACCCAGCACCTCTCAGAGCTGATGGCTCTTGTCCAGAGGAGCCAGTGGTGGTGGCTCAGGCGCCCTGGGGGGCACCTCCTCCTCCCTCCACTCCCGTGGGCCTCAGACCAAAGGGCACAGCCCTGCCCAGCCGCCCACCTCCACCGAGGCGCCCCTCCTCGTCTGGCCCCGGCTCTGCCCTGCCGCCCTCGGCCTGCGGCTGCTGCCTCCAGGAAAGGGCCCACTGCCCTTTCACTGCTCTTAGTGGATGTCTGAACGTGCAGGTCACGAGGAGGCCAGCGAGTGACCCTGACCAGCCCAGTCCTTTCGGGTCTGCTTCCCTCCTGGTGAAAGGAGGACCCAGGGGGCGGGTGCTGGGCGCTGGGCGCTGGGTCCGGCCCTGCTGACGTGGTGCAAAGGCTGCTGGGCCAGCTCCTACCTCCACAGGCGGGCGGGCTGGCCGCAGGCCTAGCCACTCAGAGGCTCTAAGCCAGGGATGGAGGCCGGGCGGGGGTACTGTGGGAGGGGACTCTCAGGGTTCCCTGCGTCCCCAGCATCTCCCCCAGCACTCAGGTGGTACCTTCTGTTTGACAGGTGCTGGGGGCAGCTGCAAAGAGGCCTGAGGCCAGGCGGCGCCTCCTTGGAGCCCCTGCCAGTCTGCTTCCCGGCAGCAGCGAGGACAGTGACCGAGAGTGGTGGAGACCTTGGCCTGGCAGCAGCCAGCAGCAGCTCCTGGCACGTCGGTGCCCCCTGCAGCACCCTGGAGGAGCAGGGCGGGAACAGCGGCCCCTCTCCGGGCCGGACGGTGGAGCAGCCGTGTACGCCAGTGCTGCGCTGGGGCCATCGTCGCAGACACTCGGGTTTGCTGCTAGCCCTAGGACGCCCTCAGGCCCAGACCCAGGCCGCTCCCCATGCTGCAGCCGCCCCTCGCCCTGGCCTCCGCTGTCGGACTGCTGGGCCTCTGAAGCCAGGGGACCTCACGTGCCCTGTCTGCCAGTCCCTGCGGTGCACTGCTGGCCGCTGGGTCCAGGCACGTTGCCACAGCCTCCCCCTGGCCCCGTCGCCCTCCCTGCCAGTTCAGGGTTTGCTCAGAGCACGAAGAGGACCTGGGCTCCCGGGCCCCAGCTCCAAGTCTGAGGCTGCGTGTCCTTCCCCGAACCAGCTAGATCCGTAAGCTCTCCCTCCCCACGGGGTTGGGGCCAGCTCCTGCCCGGGTGCCGCTGCAGCCCCGCGCGTGGCCAAGGTGGGCGGCCTGTGGGGGTGGGGGGCTTTCAGCCTGCAGCCCTGCCGCCGCGGTCCCGGTCCAGAGGTTCCCGCGGCTGGCTGGTGCGGGCTGTTCTCCGCTGCAGGGATCACCCGGCCGGGCCCCACTGCCAAAGGAGAGTGGGTGCTGCAGCCCACGGTCAGTGTCAGGGGCTTCCTACCGCAGGGACGGGGACAGCGGGGAGGGGAGGGGTGGGGACAGGGGTATTTTTGTAACCGCTATCGTGGAGCAAATGGAACGGGCTGCTTTTTAAGTTATTGTTGCCAAAGAGACGTAGTTTATTGTTGCTTTGGGGTGTGGGTGGGGACTTGTTTTGGGTATTTCGCTTTGTTTAGTAGTTTGAGGCTTACGATGCTGGTGTAATGATTTTGTTCCTTTTTTGTTTTTTAAGAGAAATCAAAGCTAAGGAAAAAAAAAGCCTCCACGCTAAAAGTGTGTTTTCTTTTGGAGTCTGCAGCTAAAGCCCGGGGTAGGGGGTCCCAGCAGTCCCTTCTGACCCCTGGGGAGGGTGTGGGGGTGGAGGGCACGCGTCCCCCAGCCACTGGGGCTCATGGGGCAGAGCGAGACCGTGGCCCGGGCTCCCAGTGTGCCCGGGTGGGGCTGATGCCTGCAAGCCTCCCTGCCAGCCTGGAAGGTGGCCCTGACTAGGGATGAGGTAAGGACGGGGTGGCGGACCCACAGGTCTCCCCCAGGGGCGGCCCCGGTCCCTCAGCACCAGGTTGGGGGGAGCGGCGGGCAAGGAGGGTTTTGAGTTCGGGCTTGCGCGTGCTCGCCCCAACATGTGTGCCACGACCCCGCCTCTGCCCACCTGACCTGCGTCCGGGGCCTCGCCCCTCTGCTTCCAGTCCTGGGCTGCAGGCAGGGGCCTCAGGCTCCAGAGCCCCTTCCTGGAGGAGCAGGTGCTGCCTGGGACTTCCTGCTAGGTAAGAACACTGCTGCCGCCACCGTGGTCACCACAAAAATCAAACAGCATGGGTTTCTAGGATCTTGTATTTAAGCTGAACTATAAAGCTTCAAGGGCAGAGTAGGGGGGCCCACCCAGGAATCCTGGGGCGAAACCCCCTCAGTGGCACCCAGCTAGGGGACTGAGGCCACAGTTCCAAACACGCTCCCTGGGGACAGGGAGGAGCGCAGTCCTGGCGGGGGGCTGGGCCTGGGCCTGGGCGGGGATCAGCCCAAAAACGCCACCAGGAGGCGGAGGCCCCGCCAAGCGCTAGTCAAGGGGACGCAAAGAGGTGCTCGTCATAAACCCATCTTCCAAGGAAGGGGACAGGCCCTGCCCTCCCGCCCGTGTCGTGCCTGTAGGCTGACACAGCCGGGCGGCCTCTTTTTTGATCCGACGGGGGCTCCCCTTCCAGCTACAAGCTGAAGGACTGGGCTTCCCGTGCCCAGGGGCTCCCACGCCCACGCAGTCTGATGGGCCTGGTCTGAAAGGCAGGCCCCACGGCCCAGCGACGTGCCCCTGCTGGGGGCCGGCCCCCTCCCGCTCCCGCTCCTGGGCCAGGACCTGGCCGTCCCACCGACCCGGTAGGAACCCTGGGGTCCAGCCCAGGCCAGGCCGCGGTGGGGCAAAGAGAACTCTCTAGACGGGGACCGAGTGGGTTGTAACAAAACAGGCTACAGTCGGGGCGGGGAGGAGGGCCCACGCGCAGCGCGTGCGGAGCCGCCGTCAGCTGAGAAGGGGGGCAGACCTGTCGTTGGTCACTGTCGGCTTCAGCTGGATGTTGGCGAAGGGATTCCTGAGGAGAGGAGGGAGAGGAGTTTCAGTGGGCTTAGGCACAGGAGCCGTGAGGCCACCCCATGGCTGCGGGTGGCGGCGACCACCCCCCAAGCTCAGAGCGGTGGGCAGCGGGGGCCGCTGGGGAGAGCCAGGGAACGGTGCCGGCAGTCCGCCCGGGGTAGCGCATGCAGGCTCGGGGCCCTCTGTGCCTCCGGGTCCGCCCTGCGACAGCCCCCCAGCAGCCCCGTCAGGGTGAGCCTGCAGCCCGCGAGGGCCAGCGCCCGCCATCCGCCCACGAGCAGCAGCTGAGCCGTCTGCAAGGCCACGCTGTCCACACGCACAGACACAGCTCAGCAGAGCACACGAGCCCGGCCCATGCAGCCCAGGCCCGGACGGCGGCCAGGAGCAGACGGGGGCCTCAGCCTGCCCTCGCCGACCCCACAGACACGAGGCACAGGCGCGCTGGCACCTGGACAGCAAGACGAACCAGACAGGGGCGAGATGGAACGAGATGAGCACAGGACGGGGCCGGCGCTGGCCTCTCCCCCCCGACTCCCCACCTGGGCCGGGACAGCGAGGAACAGCAGGTCGGAGGATGCCGGGCGGCCCGGGGTGACAGCACAGATGGCGTGTGGACACGAGGGCTCGACGGACAGGTTGGTGTTCCCGGTGCTAGGCTCTGGAGCTGTTACCTGGGCACGGCCGGGCGACCAGAGAGCCAGGCGGTGGTGGGGGCTCCTGCCAGGTCCCGGGGAGGAGAGCGGGGGGCCCGGGTTTGCTGCGTGGCCTCGGACTCCGCTTCCTTAAAGGATAAACCAGGGGCCTCCAAGACGATGCCCCGCGAGTCCCACCTCCATTTGGGCGTCTCCACCCTATGAAAAGTCCTCCTGGCGGCCGGGCCTCAGGCCCTCACTCAGCCTCGGCTCCATTCTGTCCAGAGGCACTTCGGCCCTGCTGCCCGCAGGCAGGGCTGCCGGGAGCTTCCGAAGCTGAGGTTCCAGGACGTCTGCCTGGGACGCTGGTGCAGGGTGGCTGTGGGGGCGGCTGCCGCAGCCGGACTCCGGCTCCGGAGGAGGGCACGTGGCCTGGGTGTCTTCAGCCACGTTCAGGGCGAGTAGTCTTGGGGGCCAGAAACCTGGCAGCTTTGTCCGTCAGAAAGGGCCAGTGGCGAAGCCGTGCTGTCACCTGAACTAGGAAGCCGCCCCCTCAAGGGGGGGCCTGACCTCTGACCCACACCTTCGTGTCTCTCCCCTGAAAACAGCGTGACCACGGAGGCAAATGCCGTCACGCCACGGTTCCGAGGAAGCTGGAAGTGACGCTCCCCGCCCCCACCGCCGGCCTGGCGGAGACCCCGGGGGGGAGTCATGCCCACCCTCAGCACCAGGGGACAGGCGAGGCCCTCGGGTCCCACCACCTTGGGAACGTTCGGCGAAAGATCAGGCTCGGGAGCTACCTGGACGGGGGGCTGAGGTCAGCGCTGGAACCACAAAGAGGACAAGACTTGGACCCGAGGCCACGGCTGTTCCATCCTGCAGAGGTCACGCCAGGCCGTCCACACTGAACCACCCAGACACAGACAAGCTGGTCTCGGCCCACCCTGGAGACGGCGGCGTGTGCGAGAGCCAGCCGGCAGGACGTGGGGCCTGTCCCCTCACTGCTGGTGACCCGGCGCTGGCGCCCACGCAGAACAGCTTCACCTCGTGGCGCGCCAGCCTGAACCCCGGCGTGACGAAGGCAGGCAGCGGCCAGGCTCCTCGCCGGGAGGGGACCCCTGTGGCCGATCGGCGTCCTGGTCCAGGCTCAGGACACGTCCGTCACCGTGGATCCAGGAAAATCCCCTCCAGCCGTCTTCCGAGACGTCCCGAGGCCCACGGGAACGGGGCGCAGGACGGGCGTCCTGCGCGACTCCGGCCGAGGAGGAGCGGAGCGGACCCCAGCCCCCCGCCGTCGTCTTCCCACGCGGTCTCCACTCCAGACCGGGGCCCTCTGGCCTGGCCTTTTCTCGTCCCCCGCCCTGACTCAGGGCTGAGAGCTCAAATCTGAGCAGCGCCTCGCAACCAACCAGACGCCCCCGCCCTGGCCGTGGCATCAGGACAGCCAGAGCCTGCGGCGGCCTGGCAGCTCCTAGCTGTGGGGACCCTGCCCTCACCAGGGATGGGGGTCCCGGTGGCGGCTGACGAGCCCGACCCTTCAGAGCCCCCCGCGGGTGAGGACACCAGTGCCCGTGTGCCAGCTTCACACAGCAGACGTCTCAGCAATCAAAGCTGGGGGTGTTGGGGTGTGGGGGCGGCGGGGCCCCCGGCTGGTGGCACTTGCTGAGGGTGGGGGGACAGGACCGTCACCAGGGCCTGACCGGGAAAGCCGGGCACAGCCCCTCGCAGCCACGCTGGGCAGAGGCGTAGCTGTGGCGCTGGCCCCAGGCCCGCCTGGCCTCCCCGGCCCCCCGCGGCAGTGCCGGCCGGGCTCAGGCCCGCGCCCGGGACAGGTCTGCAGGGCACTCACCCAGAGGGGCCCGAAGCGGCCTCCTCGCAGCAGATCCGCCCGACCACAGCAGCACAGAGGCAGGAGGGCCCAGCCCGAGAGCCGGGCCAGCCCCGCAAGCTTCCAGACAGGAAACCCCAGAGCCCGAGCAGAGGTCCAGGGAAGCAGAGCCGAGAGCCGAAAGCAGAGGCGGGCCCAGCAGATCCTCGGACCCGGCTCCGGCCGAGATCAGAGGGTCTCTGGAGCTGCTGGGAGCACAGACTAACACAAGAAAATCAAGGCAACTTACTAACTCTAGTCAGGGGCCGCTCAAAACCTGGCCACTTCCACATCGGCACTGCAAGGAAACACAAGGCTTGGTTGGTACAGGCAGAGAGGGGTGGGGCCACAGAAGCTGCAGGGGAGTGGGGGGGGACGTGCCAGGAGCCCCCAGCAGGGCCGCTGCAAGAGGGAGGCTCCAAGGAGCACGTCGGCTTGGGCAGGGCAGCCGCAGATCCGGCCCACACATCTCTCACCCAGGGCGGGGGCCTGCCCAGGGTCCCCCAGGGGAGAGCAGTGCGGGCCGGCGCTGTCCGGACCTCGGTTATTCCGTCCATGAGGTGCCCGGGCTCTGCACACGGCCCGGGTGCCTGCAGGGAGCTGAAAGGAGACACCACACGCAACTCGATGCAATAAATAAAACTTTTATTCAAACAACTGCAGTACAGGGCACAATTCAGATTAAAAAAAAAAAAAAAAGGGAAAGGAACCAGGAAAAATATTTTCAGCACTTTACATCTTCATACAAGTTTTGCGGTTTTGTGTCTACATTCATCCATTGAGCATGGAATCCCTGGATTTGAGATCTTTTAGCAAAATTAGAACGCCAACACAGAAGGTCCTTTTTACACAGGTCCACATTCTGGCTTTGTTTCTTGCTTGGCTATAAAATTGGGTCTGTCTGCGTCTTGAGCTGCTTCTCTCACACACGCGACCAGCCACGTCCTAGTCCACGGGAGTGGGGGCGGGGGTTTGCTATATCACAGCAGAAGAAAGAGCGTCCATGGCTTCCGGGGACTTCCTCGCTCACTTCCCAGACTCAGGGGCCGAACAGGCAACACCAGTGGCCACTCAGTCCAGCGGGTCTGTTTTCGAAGTCACCAGGACACACGCAGAGACGGGGGGCGCCTAGGGAGGGTGGGGCAGAAACTAGCTGCCCCCCAGTGGCAGGTGCGGGATCCAGCGCCCGGAGTGGCCTTCCCCGGCCAGCCTCGCGGGCGGCCACAACTCCTTCACAGGCTGGCCAGAGAAACGGTTTCCAGAACACGTGGGGTCGGGGATGGTCTCTGGAGGTCTTTGGAATGTCCGAGTGCGGCCGGGCCCCTCCCCGCCGGCGCACCCAGCGGGCACGTCACGGCGCCCTGGGGCAGGCGCCACGCCCCGGTCTGTACACCCTCCAATGGCGACAAAGCGGCCCGGGAGCCCGGCCTCCCTCACAGGGGCGGCCAGCTTCCTCGGGGGCCCCGGGCACGGCCCGGCCCCTCTCCGGGTGCAGCCGGCAGGCTGGCCCTGGCCGCGGGCCTTCGGAGCCCCCGCACTCTGCCTCCCGACAC
>PVHT021183566.1:166168-198193 GCA_004024745.2 Catagonus wagneri
GCCCGGCCCACACTGCCCGGCGGCAGGTCCCACTGGCGGGACGCAGGGGTGGGGGGGTGTAAACACAGGGGGGCGGGGGGGCAGCACCATGGACCCTGGGGGATCACAGAGTCTGGGGTCACCAACCAGACGGCGGGGAGGGGCCGGGAGGAGAGAACACAACCCAGGAAGAACCCGTGAGCAGAGGAGGGACCCGACGGAGACGGGCTGGGGGGGGCGGCGGCGGCGGGGCTCCTCTGAGCAGCGGCTGCCCAGGTCGGCATCCTCACACAGTGGACACCAGCGTGCCGCTGCCGCTGCGGAACAAAGCACAGGACAGCTGCCGGCCGCACGCCCCCCCAGCCGCCCTCCGGCCGCGCGGCCCTAGGGGTGGGGGCGCAGGCACAGCAGGCAGCGGCCCCGAGCCACCCGCGAGGCCTGGGCCGGTTCTGGGGAGAGCAGACAACGCCGGGAGGAAGCGCAGGGCCCCCGTGAGACAGCCGGTCAAGGGGGTTCCTGCTGCGGCTGGGGGCCACCCAGGGCCCCACCGAGGAAGGATGGGAGCCGGGGCGGCGGCTGTGCTGGGTCCCCAGCTCGGCCTTGAGCACGGCCACGGCCACCACCCACCCCCGGGGAGCACAGAGGCAGCTCTGCGAGGGACCGCTTCCCACTCGGCGAAACCTGGGCACCTGGGCTGCTGCCAGGGCACAGGGTACTGCCCGGAGGGCCCACCTGGCAGGAAGACCGGGGGAGGTGCGTGGCGGGGGCGGGGGACGGAGAGCAGGCGCCCCAGGCCCCGCTCACGCTGACTCGGGGTGCAGACGCCACAGTCCCCAGCCAGGCGCCCACACAGCGGCCCACTCTAGCCTCCCGCGGGACAGCCCCCCACCGGCCCCAGCTCCCCAGGACGTGCCCGACGCCTTACCTGCTCACAGCCCGCGCCCCGTAATCATCCAGACCCTGGGGAGAAAAGGCAGAGACAGCTCAGCCCGCGGCCCAGCGAGGCTGGGTCCGCAGGGAAGGGGCGGGGTCAGGCAGCTGCGCTCCTGGCCCCTCCGCCAACAGGGGTGGCCTCCCGCCTCCCCGGATGCCTTCTGCTCTGGCCAGTGGCCGACCGGGGGTCATGTGAGCTCACACTCGCGGGCACACGCAAGACAGATCGTGCTGGCCCTCCCACACGTGCCCCCATGGCCTCGAGACCCTGCGGGGCACACGGCGGGTGAGGGAGGCCTGGGGCACCCGGGGCCTGAAACCAGTGCGGGTGGGCAACCCAGGCTGGCAGAGGCCGGCGTGGGGGGGGCGGCGCAGCAGACGGGCACCCGCAGGCCTGCCTCACCAAGCCTGGCCCGGCTCCTGGGCCGAGTGTCCCCCGAGCCCCCACGGCGCAGCTACAGCTTCCCGGCCTTGAAGCGGCTGCTACTCCAGAACCCCCAAGGGTTTTGAAGACACCCCCCCTCGAACCTCTCAACACCAAAACCACACCCAGAGACCAGCACCCAGAGAGCCAGGAGCGCCTGCTGCTCAGCAGGGCCCCGTGCCTCCCCAAGGCGGATGTCCCGCCTGGCCCGGCCCTCGGCTCCAGCTCTTCTCTGAACTGAAACTGAAAGGTTCCACCCAAGGGTCCCAGCCACCCCGGCCCGGCCCCGCCCCTCACTCTCACATCGCCTCCGGCCCTGTGCCCACTCTGCCTGCCTGTCGACCCCCAGAGACGGCCCTCAACCCATGGCACCTTGCACGGTGCGGACTGGCTCAGCCCTCCGCACAGAGGCGGGTGGGGGAGGCCGCTCAGCACAGCCGGACGGGGCGAGTCGGCCGCCCGCACCCAGGGCCCTTCCCTGCCTTGCCCGCCTCTGACATCGTGCTGCCAACGTGGGCGACCCCACGGCGGGTCACCTCTCACGGGTGCCCGAGTCCTCGAGAAACCCGACCCCCTTCCACGCATCCCCCCCGCCCACGCCTGGGGCCCTCCCTGAAGGCTGGCGGCTGCCAGGCGCACAACCACAGCAGACCAAGGCCCCTGAGGCCTGGCCCTCCAACCCTACGAGCTCTCCGGGCAGAGCTGTGCGGCGCCGTCCACGCCCCGGCCGGCCCACCTTGACCTCAAGACCACGTGCACACCGGGGGCCACGGGGACCCACACCAGGACCAAGCCGCGACCTGCTGCCTCTGGCCACCTGGCACCAGAGGTACTGGCTCATCCGCACTCAGACCCGTGGCTGCGGGAGCCCCACGGCTTGCTGGGAACGGGCTCCTCCGCCGAGGCGGCGCCCGGAGGCCAGCCACGCCCGGGCTGAGGGAAGGTTAGGCAGACGGCGGCCGTGCCTGCTCTGGGGCCCCGAGACCAGAGGACGCTGGGCTGCAGCCCTCAGGTGGCCCACCCGCTACAGCCCCCGACGCAGCCCCGCACCCACCTGGGAGAAGGCGGGCACAGCCACGCTGTAGGGCCGCTGCTTGAAGGTGCCGGCCGTCTGGGCGGGGAAGGCCCGGGAGGACGTGCCGTAGTCGGGGGGCGGGAGCGCCAGATCGTCCTTGTCCAGCAGGTTGCCAGTGCTGCTGCTCTTGCCCGGCTGCAGGCTGCGGGCGCGGGCGTGGGGTCAGCCCAGGCCGGGCCAGAGGGCTGTCGCGGGGCTGCCCTCCACGACCCGGGCGCAGCTGTGCTGACCCCGGGGGCCGGCCCCCCTCCCGGGAGCTGGACGTGAAGCTACGCAGCGGGTGGGGGCCTGTGGGTCCCTGTGCACCCTGCCCACAGGGGATGGCGGCGAGGCCACATCCCACCCCACCGCTTGCAGTGATCCTCCTCTGGGCTCTCAATGCCCCTCATAGCAGCTCCACACTCCTGTACCCAAGCCCCCGCCCCGGGCCAAGGGCCACCTGCCTCTCACGCACGCTCACCTCATGTGCAACCTATCGCCGCCGTCGCTGTCCAGGACCCGGGTGTAGGAGAAGGGAAACCAGCCCCGCCTAGAAGGGCAGACCCCGGTCAGGTGCCTGGCGGCCAGCCGCCATCTGGTCCCAAGTCCCACCCGTTCCCTGGCCCGGCTGCACCCATCAGCGAAGGGGACACGAGTAGGCACCGTGGCCCCCTCCGGAAAGGAACACCCAGGTCTGGGCTGCCCCGTCTGGGACAGGACCGAGGCGGGGGGAGTGGGGAGGCGCCAGGACCCCGGTAGGGCTCCCACTTCTTCAACGAGCAGGACTAGTTTCCTGCCACTTGGCCCAGCTGGGCAGGGCCTCAGTGCCAAGTGGCCACACAGAGCCACGGCACCAATGCGAGACGCTGTCCGGGGTGGCGGGGAACTCAGGTGTCCCACTAGCACCCCAGTGTGGCCGCTGCCAGGAGGCCAGAGCAAGGCTCAGCCCGGCCCATCTCCCGGACAAGGTGGGCTCACGTCGGCAGATGCTGCCCCACGTGGGGGTCTCTCATTCCCCCAAAAGACAGAGGCAAACCAAGCAGGGGCGGCCCTCAGAGCGGGAGCCAGACACTGGCGAGGTCGCTTAGCAACGAGGGCAAATTACGCTGCGAGGGCGAAGCCCATCTGACGCCACGCGGCTCTAGAACCAGCACGAGGCCTGACACCGCGCAGAGAGCGGGGGCGGCGAGCGGAAGCCGGCCTCTGCTGACGGGGGGTCAGGGGACCCAGGCGGGGAGGCCCGCCCACTCACATCTTGGTCTTCTCGCTCTCGCCGTAGTGCCAGCCGTCACGGGCCTCGGGCACCAGCAGGGTGATGAGGTCGCCCTCCTTGAAGCTCAGCAGCGTGCTGTTGTCGCCGGCCGCGTGGGAGAAGATGGCCTTCACCCGCATGCGGCCGTTGCGCTCCAGGCCGGCCGCCATGGAGCTCGAGCGGGGCAGGGTCTTGTTCTCGGCTGTGGGGGTGACAGAGCGGGTGTGAGGGGACCTCTGCCCGCCCCGAGCGGGGAAGGACACGGTCAGCCTCCCGGTAGCTCGGCCGCCCGACAGACGCTCAGGGGCCCTGGGAGGGCTGACGGACGACCGCCAGGCCTCCGGGGCCATGTGGCCTTGGCCCCAGCAGGACCTGGGAGCTGGGGCGCAGCGCTGGCACCCCCCCACCCCCCGTCGGCGGGGCCGACACCCCGGGCCGAGCCTCAGCTGTCCCGTCTGCTCAGCGCACCCTCCCAGCCGAGGCCCCGGCAGTGAGGCCCCCACCCCGCGCGTCCACCTGCTCCTGTCACCCCGCACCCCCGGCCCGACCACGTCCCCAGGGGCCAGGACGGGAGCACACGGGCTGCAGGGCGCCAGGGCTGCCAGCACTGCATTGGGGGGGCCCTTACTGGTGGCGTAGCTGTTCTTGGGGGCCACGCTCTTGCGCACGGGAAGCGTGTTGGAGTAGGAGTCGCTCAGCTTGCTCTGAGACTGCGGAGGAGATGCGGACTTGGGCTGGGCGGCCTTGCGCTCAGCCCAGGGGTTGTACTCCTCGCTGTCTGGGCCCGAGACGCCGTTCATGACGGGCGCGTTCTCCTGCGCAGACAGCCGCTGTCGGGGAGAGGCGGCGTGGGCGCGCGGCGGCGGCGGGAGGGCCTGGCCGGGCACGGCCATGGGGGACCCCACTCCCCAGCAGGGGCACCTGCCTGCCAGCCACCGGGTGCCAAGGGGGCCCCCGCATCCCGTGAGGCTTTCCAGGGCGAGGACTTACCCCCACAAACGGAGCCAGCTCGGGGGGCACCGGCAGGGGCTTGGCCCCCGGGATGGGGTCCGAGATGACCAGGTTGGACTTGGAGGCCGACAGGCCGCTGGGGAGGACGGAGCCGTTGCTGCTGGCCACCTGCTGCGCCAGCTGCACCGCGCGGTCTGGAATCTTGTTAGGGTCGGCACAGGCCTGCTGCCACAGCGGCAGCTTCTGCGCCAGCAGCTCCTTGCCCTGCACGGAGGGAGCAGACGGGGTAGGGTGAGGCTCGGGCACAGGCTCCCTCAGCACAGCTCGGCGGGCGAGGTCCCTGCTACAGGGCCAGGGCCCCCGCCAACCTCATTGATGCGGCCCCCGGGTCCCACCTGGCACCAGGAGGCCCATCCCAAGAGGGGCGCACCCGGCCGGGGCCGCTCTTCACACAGCCCGACAGGCCACCTGTAAGCCCTGACCCTGACCTAGACAAGAGGCTGTATGGGGCGGCCAGCCGAGCAGTCCAAGGACCACCAGCAACCAGATCAAGCTGAGGCCAACCGGGGAGGGGCCAAGGGGCCCGGGAGCCAAAGTGGACAGGCGCCCACGTGGTCGGCCTCAGGACAGGCAAGCTCTTCGTGGACAAACCCTGAAACACTAGGAAGAGTGCTGTCCCAGCAGACCTGAGGGCCAGCAGACCTCGCAGGGACGGAGGGGGGCGGTGGAGAAGGCACAGCGCGCCCAGGGCCCAGCTGCAGTCAGCCCCCAGCCAGCCGTCCCTCCACCGTGCACCAAGGCCTGGCCCGGACACAGCTGGCCGGAAGAGCACAAGGGCCTGGCGGGGGACACGGAAGCCACAGGACTGACGAGGGTCCCTGGGCGGGGGAGGGGCAGAAGTGAGACACCAGCCTGAGGTGCCCTGGAGCCAACCTGGCGTCCTGTGCCCACGGCAGGGGCGCACCCAGGCCTGGGGTGGCTGAGCTCTGCCCCTCCTGGCCTTCTGGCCCGGACGTCCCAGGGAGACCCCAGGCCCCAGCTGGGACGCCCACGGTCTCCAGGACCTCGGAGGGGGCTCTCCAGCCCTCGCAGCCTCTTCCCGCTCCTCCTGACCCGTGTCTGGGGCAGGGCGGGGCGCCCCCACGGGAAGACTGCAGGATGCTGGACAAACGGCCCTTCGGAGCGGGCCTAGGCCCCCGCCCACTGCTGCCGGCCTAGGCCAGGCAGCAAACCACAGCCTTAGGGCTGCTGCCCGCCTGCACGTGAGGTTTGACTGATGCAGGCGCGTCTGCTGGTTTATGAGGGCCAGGACCAACAACGTTTACTGCCCGGCCGCTGGCTGAGATAAACCGCTGATGGCTCTGGGCTGGTGGCAAGAAAGCGGGTCGGCAGGACCCTAGGCCCGCAGGGTCCACCCTGGCGCTGGGGACATGCCGGCTGTCAGGGCCTGGGAACAGCTGGGGTCCTGCCTTCACGCCCTGGTGCCCTGGCCCCAGGCCTCTTTAAACCCACTGGGGGCTGGGGTCCACCCAGCCCCCTGGGAAGTCAGCTGTCCCGTCTTGCACAGTGCCGTCGGCCCCAGGGGACTGAGGTGGTGGGGTCCTGGAGCATGACGGCCTTCCAGTGCCTGCAGCGCGGACCGGCCTGTGCGCTCCTCGACCAGCACGCGGTCAGCCGCCGCCAGAGGGCGCACGTGTCTGCCGCAGCGCCTGGAGCATGTGGGTGGTGCGGCCGGAACACGGCGGCTGCAGCGAGTGCCGCCCGCCTGCAGGTGGGGGCCGCCCCGCTCTGGCCAGCGAGCTCAGGCTCAGGACCTGAATGCAGAGCAAAGCCACACTCAGCCAGGTGGCTCCGCCCCTGTCCCCGCTGAGGACGCAGGTCCCGTCCCTGTCCCTGCTGTGCACCTCTGGCAGCGGGCCGTGGGCACGTCTGGGCAGGCGGCGCCTCTCCAGGGACGGCAGGCATCTGCCTCTTGGGAGTCCAGGCCTGGGGCCCAGAAGCTGAGTCAGACCAGGCCTGTGCGAGGTGCTTGAACCTGCTGACCTGAAGAGCCCTTCGCAGAAAAGGAACACAAACCAGGGCCTCCCTGGTCGGCTCAGCTGCCTGACCACACTGGAGCTCTCAGGACCTTCTGGAATGTTCTGGTGGACAGACGGGATCCTACCCAGCTCCCGCCTGTGGACCGTGGGGAACTGAAGCCCCAGGGAAGTGGGGTCCCTGCAGAGGGGCCTTGTCCTCTGGGTCTCGCTGGCCCCCGCAGGGGCTCCTTGGCACCGCGGCTCCCTCGCTTCCCGGAGGAGACCCGCTTGGGGAGCTGTCTGTGGAACCGCTCCCCAAAGAGCCCCTGGGAGCTCCTCATGGGACTCTTAAAACACCTGCAGCCTTGACCTGGTCGCTGTGCTGCCAGAGCTCTCCCGGGGGGAACCTGACATGCACGGCGACAGGCAGGCGGCAGTCCCACACGCACGCCCCGGCCCTGGGGCAGCGAGGGTGTGGCCCTACCTTGGCGTGGTAGGCGGCGGAATTCTTGGCCACGGCGCACTGCTTCTCCACCAGGAAGCAGAACCTCCTTCTCTCCTCGGTGAGCGCGGCCTTATAGCCGTCCGACACGCAGCTCTCCAGCTCACCCTGCTTGTTGCTGATGGCGTCGATGTACTGCAAGGGGGGCGGGTGCGGGTGAGCCGGCGGCTGCAGACCACCAGGCCATCTCCAGCTCCTGGCACCCCATCGTAGGGGTGCGCATCCCCCGGCCCCCCTCGGGCAGGGCGCTTGGCCGTGTGACTCTGGCCACGGGGCTGCCCTGCTGTGCCACAGCGCCCCGGCCTCCACACACGGGGCCATGCTGGCGGGCTGCTTGGGGAGGCTGGTGACAGTGTGGCACCTCCTGCAACCAAGACTCCAACCACCTAAAGCCACCCTAACCATCAGCGACCCAGGATAACTCAGCCGGCACCATGTGCTCGAACATGGCTAATCCACAGCCAGACCCCGGGCGTGAGGACGCGAGCCCAGGAGACCCCACGTGGTGCTGGCGTCCGCGAGAAGGCCCTCCGACTTAGCAGGCTGGAGAGTCCGGCTGAGCGGACGTGCCAGCAAGACCGCGGGCAGCTGCCGGGGGAGGCCGGAGCCCTGGATGCACATCGGTGGGCTTGCAGCGCCCCACCGCGTCCGTGTGCAGGTCCCTCCCCCACGGCATAGTTTTGCCAGAACCAGCCCGGCCTCCGGCAAGGGCAGGCCCAGGCCGCGAGGGGGCGGCCTCCCCGCCAGCTCTGAGTCAGCGTGGGTGGGCGGAGGAGGTGGGCGCAGCGCAGGCTGTTCCTGCCGCCTCCCCTCAAGGCGGCGCTCAGCCCGCCTGCCGGGTGTGGGCTGGTCCCCGGCACTGTCACCAGTGCACTGGCCCTGCTGGCAGGAGGGACCACAGCACCAGCAGGGCCTGCCCAGCGCCCTCACCAGGACGGGGCCCGGTTCCCCCTGCAGACCACCCACCTTCAACGCTGAGCCCCACCTCCTGGTCCTGGAGGGGGATCAGCCTAAACGGCCTCGACCTGGCCAGCCCCGTACCCCAGCCCTAAAGCAGCAGCCTCACCCCTCCGCCGCCCCAGCCAGGAGCAGGGTGGCCACGCCGAGGGGGTGTGCAGTGCACGCCGAGGGGGTGTGCACCGGAGAGAGTCTGGGCAGCCGGGCGAGGCCTCCAGCCCGGCCCGCTCCCCCCACCCAGCACGAGCAGCACCAAATGCGCTTCTTCAGGTTATGAAACGTGTGCGCCTCCAGCGCCTGCAAACATTCCCTGCGTCGCGGCTCCTCCAGAAAGGGGGGGGGGCTGCACATCTGGGTGCCTCTGGGGCCGGGCGGAGGGCACAGAGAGTGATGCCATGCTGTGGGGGGAGGGCCCCCTCAGATGCCACCACGCCACCGGGCAGCCTGCAGAGAAGCCGGCTCAGACCCCGAAGCCAGAAGCCAGGGGGCCTGGCGCAGGAACACCCTCTGGACAGAACCTGGAAGGACCCCCTCTGTGAAGTGGGGCCCTTGGTGCAGGTTCCTGCAGCCCCTGCCCACCACCTGGACATCCGGCGACAGACCACCGACCCCCAGGGCCCCAAGCCCGCTCTGCTCTTGGGGGTCCTACTCCTCCAGGGTCCCTCGGCCCGTCCTCGTGCACAGAACCCACCAGGGGCTCAGTTGGGGTGCTGGGGGCCCCTTTAGGGGCAGCCTCAGGTCAGGTCTCTGCAAGGTCCCAGAAGGAGAAGCTGGGGTTTCCCCCCAGAGGGAGCCCAGTCACCCTGCCCTCCCTGGGGGCTGCTCGAGGCCGGTGGGCTCGGGGCGAGCCGGGCAGGCAGACCCCACGCCCGGTGCGGGGGTGGGGAAGTAGGCACAGAGCCTGGTGCGGGAGCGCCCGGGGAGGCGGCCGCTGTCACCTGCATGGGGACCTGAGGGAGGGAAAGGCACCTTTGCGAGCGGTCACACCAGGACAGCGGCCTAAACCGGGACGCAGGCCCCCGGGGTCCCCATCCGTCCCGCGGGCGCTTTCTGGGTTTTCAGGCTGCAGAGTGTCTTTCACCTCGACGCTCACGCTCCCGCGGGGGGGACAGCAGGTCGGGCTGGCGCGGGACGCTGGCCTCATTAGCTGCCTGGCGGCCTCCGTGCCAAGGAGAGCGGGAAGGATTATTTTAAGACTTCCACTTACTCAGATGGGCCTGCGTGGCCAGGAGCGACGCGGGTCCCTGGTGGGGAAGCTCCCAAGGAGCACACCGTGGGGCAGGGGGCAGGAGGCGCACCGAGGCGGCCCGGGTGAGCCGCCACCCCTCCGCGGCCCCTCACCAGGCACTCCGCCCGGGCAGCACGGCCAGGACACAGGCTGCCACCTCCGTCGAGGAACGGCAGCCGGCCCGCCTGACCTCCCTCCCAGGACGCCGCCTCCCCGTGGAGAGAGGCCGCCTCGCGGGGCAGGCCTGGAAATCCCGGCCGAGTGAGGTGCTGGGCCCCCCACACTCCGCCCTTGGCGGGGACACCCGCGAACCTGCAGGTGTCTGCACTCCCTGGGAAGGGCCCGACCCCACGAGACCGAGCAGCAGGCCCAGGAAAAGGCCCCAGCCTGTCGGCGAGGGCGGGCGCCGGCTCCGGTGCCATGGCGACGGCACCATAGAAACACCCGCTGAAAGCGTTAGGACCCACAGAAGGCTCCCGCTTAGTCACCCCGGGCTGCACAGCCCTGTAATCCGAGAAGACAAAAGTGATCAGAACACAGAGCAAGCCGGTGACTCAGAGCGGGGGAGGGGCGTTCCAGAAAGCGCCAGATACATGCCGCGGCTTTCCCACGTTTCTCCAAACCCCAACGAAACCCCAGTGCTGCCCCTGACCGCTGCAGCGCATGAACGACAGCGGAATCCTTGGCCCCTGGCTAGTGGTCACCACTCCAAGGAGCCGGGAAGCGGGCCCGACCAGCTGGGGTCCTCAGGAAGGAACCGCCAGACTCTGACGCCCACAGCGGCGTGCAGTCACTGGGCGCCGCTGGCAGCAGCAGGGCCTCCCCGGAGCCTGCTGACCCGCCCTGTGCCCTCTCCCTGGTCTGGAGGACCCAGCCCCCTGGCCACGAACAACAAGACCGGCCTGGGGTCAGCAGGTGAGCGCAGCGGGGCTGTGGCAGTGGCTCCGTGGACCGCTGGAAGGCCCTTAAAAACGTCACCTAAGCACCAGAGCTCGGAGCGAGACTGGGGGCAGGGGCTGAGCAGAGGGCGACTGCGCCTGGGTCCAGCGGGCGGGGAACGCACCGTGGGCACTTCCTTGGGCAGAAAATTCACGGCCTGTTCCAGGAGTCAGGGACACGCGGTTCCCATTTCCAGAGAAAGCGCCCACAGCTATCACCGGGTCAGTAAGGGGTCAGATACGTCCCACCGCGCGCGCCCTGCCTGGCGTACTTACAGGCCAGCGTGCAGGGAGAACAGCTGGGAGGGTGGGCCACGGTAAGCCTGCACCCAGGCCCCAGGGGCCGCCGAGTGTGGGGCCGAGTCCATCCACACCAGTGGGCTGGACGTGCTGACAAAAGGCAAGGCCCACAGACCAAGCCGGGAACACACGGAACGGAGGCCTCAGGGGGCCACCAGGGAGTGTGCGATCCGGATCTGGGGTCCCGCCCCGCTGCCGAGGCCCTGGAGGGGTTGGAGCCTGGACGCCCGTGCCCACCCTGCTGGGTGACCCCTGCCGTCTCTGGACCCTCTGCTCTCAGTTTCCACGTCTGAAAAGCCAGGGCTGAGCCAGGTGGAAGCCACCCGACGCAGAAGCTCCTGCCTCCCGGAACCCTGCAAGTTCTTACAGGTGCAAAATTCCCATCCAATTTCTTTCTTCCTTTTTTGTCTTACTAGGGCCACACCCGCGGCACATGGAGGTTCCCAGGCTAGGGGGTCGAATTGGAGCTGTAGCCACCAGCCTACACCACAGCCACGCCAGATCCGAGCCCTGACCTACAGCACAGCTCAGGGCAACGCCAGATCCTTAACCCACTGAGTGAGGACAGGGATCAACCCCTTGTCCTCATGGATGCCGGTCAGAATAGTCCCCACTGAGCCACGATGGGAAAGCCACACCCGCAGCCTTCATGATGACGCATGGAAACCTCTCCAGACACATGTGGCTGAATGAAACCTATTAACACCAGCTTCACCTGCTGCTTTTCACGTTCTGCAGGCGGCCACCTCGGTGGCCTGGTGGTGCCCTCGAAAGCCCTCCCCTCCCAGCGGTGACAGCAGACGCCTCCGGCTTCCCGTGGCGCTGTCCAGGGAGACAGCCCGGGTCCGCGGCTTTGTCTGGGAGTGGGGCCGGGGCGGGCAGCGCCCCCTGGAGGACCGAGCGTCCCCATGCCACCTCTGGACCTGGAGGCCCTGAGAGGGTCAGCGGCCTCTGGCTTCTCCCGGGCGTTTCCAGGAGGCCCCATCACTGCTGGGACGTGGTGGCGCCTTGTCCACGGGCCGCCTTCACTCTGAAGGGCGTTTTAAAATGAGAATGCAGCCGCATAAGGGCTTAAACCACTGCCATCAACTGCAGGCGTTAACACGACCAGCCTCTGCCATTATCCTTTTGAAGGTCTAAATTACCGTTATTTTGTTTTTGCTTCGTTAATTACACATCCCTTTAAATAGAACCCATCGCTCCCCTTCCTCAGAACTCAATCTGGACGCGCCTCTGGGAACGAGGGGACCCGGGGAGGGGCGACACCCGAGAAACCGCCTCCTTCAGTCGGCGCCAGGCCCCAGCCACGCCTGCACCGCGTCTCAGGCGGGCCCACGCCCGGAAGCACCACGTCGCAGGGAGGGAACGGGGAGTCAGGGCAAATCTGGGGCTCCCCGCTCTGAGCCCCTGGTCACCGCAGCCGGGGGGCGGGGGCGGGCGGGGGCTTCGGCCGCTCTGCCTCCGACAGGGAGCCCGCCCGGCCTGGCAGCTCCAGGGGCTGGGCAGTGGGGACGCTGCAGGGCCGCTCCAGGGCCCTGGTCCTCTGCGCCCGGGCAGCGGGGTTGGCCCACGGATGGGTGCCCCCCGCCCAGGCACAGCCACGGGTCTCCAGCCTTCTCCTCCCGGGCCCTCCCTGGACGCTCAGAGCCACATGGGGGCGGGAGGGGCGCCGCGCCCCCCACACAGCATGGGAACCCCAAGGCGCCGTGCCCCCCACGTTCGCCCTGACCCTGGGGGGCGAGGGCCCCTGTCTCCGTTCAGTCTCCTCATCCTGGGGGTGGGGCCCAGGCCAGCAAAGCGGGAGAAGTCCTCGCCCGAGGCCTCCGTCTACAGGGGACAGGCACCCGGAGCCTGACCAGTCCCGCCAGGCACCGCTCCGCGCCAGCCACACCCAGCCCTGGGGGCCGGCGGCCAGCACGACCGCCCTCCAGCTCAGAACCCTGATGGCCGGGCAGCAGGGCAGCCACTGGCCCACATGCTCCTGGGCCACAGCCATGTCGCCAGACAAGGCCTGTGACCTCAGCCTGCTGGACGACGGCACGCCCCCCACCGACTGTCCCCTGCCGTGTCCCCCGCACCCAGGGCACGTCGGGCAGCACCCGGCCTGGCAACATGACAATGACCGGAGGGCGCGGAGCACCCCGGCTGCACAGTTGGCACTCGGCAAACTCCCTGCTTCTAGAAAGAACCCTTGTCCTAGTTTGCGCCCCAAATGCCTCTCGGTCCCTGTTCCCTGACCTATAATTAAAACCAGTTTTCTTGGTGGAAATCCCAGAGAGCGGGCTCAATTACCAGCAGTTCCTGAAAACGGCCGGCTCTGACCCACAGACAGGTGTGCCGGCTCTTCCCCCAGCGGCTCTGCCGCTCACCCGGGCCCCTCGCCACCCCCGGAGAGTCACCACCAGGCAAGCCCCTCCTCCGAGCAGCTCGGGCCGCAGGCCTGGCCGCTGGCACACGGGGACGCGCCTCTGCTGTGCCAGCAGCAGAGGCGCCTGGGGAAGGCGTGCAGCCGCTCTGAGGGTCGCCCCTGCCTGGCAGCCCCTCCACTGTCCCAGGCAAGGATCCTACACGTGCTCAGGTTGGCAGAGGGGCACGCGGGCCAGGGGCGCCAGAAGGCGTACCCCAGGGATTGCCTGTCGCGGGAGCTCTGAGCTCACCCACACGTGAACCCCTGGGAGACGGGAGCCACAGGGCGCCAGCTGTCTGGGTGTCCCCCCTCCAAGAGGCGCTGCAGCTCCCGGCGGCCCGGTGTGGCCGCCACCGCTTGTGCCGCCCACTGGGCTGCCCGACAAAATCCCTGAGGCACGGACACCCTGACGACTCTGAGGGGCTCCGAGGGGGCAGGGGCGTCGGGGCCCGGAGCTCACGGCTCAGGTCTCGGCCGCCTCCTGGGGTCACTCCCAACCGCCCCGGGGCCCGAAGAGGCCGGAGTCCCGCCCCAGCGGCTGCAGCACGTCTGCTGGGAGCAAGCGGCTCCGGCCACCGCGACGTCCCACGGGCGGGTGCAGGCGGGGCTGGACGGCGGAGCCGGCCCTGCGGCTAGCTCCCTGCGTGGGCGTCCTGGTGAGAGCTGGGGCGGCCGCTCCAACGAACGGAGACAGTAGAGCAGGACCCTTCCTAAGGAAAGAGCGTCTTAAACAGGCCGCCTCCTGTGACACCAGGACCTGGGCCGGAGCCCCCGCCGCCGGAGCGGGCAGGGCCGGCCCAGCTCTCCTGCCCTGCCGCCCAGGCATTTCCTCCACAGGGAACGGCGGGGGCGGGGGGCACCAAAGGGCCCCCAGCAGCCACACCTCAGAGCAGATGTCAGACCCTGGCTCCTGGCCAGGTCTGCAAAGGTTCCAAAAACCAGAAGGAGCAGCCCCAGGTGCGGGGGCTGCGGCTGCCAGGTGGGCGGATAGCTCGGCAAGGCCGCCGGGCTGGCCAGAGGCGCCCCTGGGGCGGCCGGCGTGCCTTCCACGGCTCGGAGCACGACCGGCACCCACCCCTCCAGCACAGACACGGGGTGAGCGTCCAGGTGCCCTGGCCTAGCCTCTGGGGTCCCGCCCCCAGGAACGAGAAACACACAACCGTCCCTCTGCCCCCCACCTCAGGACGATCACCGGTGTGACGGCCCTACCGCCTGTCACCGCGCAACCAGCCGGCACGGGGCACCGAGAGGCACAGCGACGAGCACAGCCCCCCAGCCTCCAGGGTCACGGTTACCTGGGAAGAAGCAGTATAGCTGCAGCACGGCTCTCAGCAGCCTAAGGGTCGGTGGCCGGGGGGCTGTGGGCACAAAGCTGCAGGGCGGGGACGACCGAGGGAACGCACAGGCCGGGGAGGGGCCCTGGCGCTGTCCCGCCTCACCAGCAGGGAAGCAGGGCTTGCAAGGGAGGTGGAGCTCACATGGCCAAGCCCAGCCCGACAGCCAGGGCCGCGTGGGGTGAACAGGCCACCGAGCACCACGCCGGGGGCAGCCGGGCCGTGCTGAGGACACGGGCAGAGGGGAGCCTCGGGCGGGGGCTGACCCTTGCACTCGGCTGGGAAGTCAGCACCGGCTGTCTCCGAGGCCCCGGGTGCCATGGAGAACGCGGCCTGCCTCACCGACGGGGGAGACCGCCAGGGCCTCCCAGCCGCCTGTACGGAGACGGGGCTGCTGAGCCCACGCTGCGCGCCCACCCACCCTCACTGCGGGGCGAGCCGAGCCCACCCTCTGGGCCCTGCAGGCCGGGCTGGCGTCGAGCGGGCAGGGCCCTCCCAGGAGAGAGGTTCTGCAGTGGGTGGAGGGGGTGGCAGACGGGGGCAGGGGCCCGAGGCAGCGAGTCACGATGACTCAGGCCCGCGTGGCTGAGCGCCGCGTGGGCGTCAACACCGACCTACACGCAGCCGCGTGCGCCCGTCGCCTCCCAGCCGCAGGAGCCCCGGCCGGCGAAGGGCCAGCCCGTTCAGGGAGAGGCCTCAGCTCAGGACGGGGTCTGTGGGTACAGCGCTGAGAAGAGGGACGAAGCGTGGACACCACAGCCGGAGCGGGGCACCGTCACGCGCCACCGTCACACGCCTCACTGGGGCCGAGCCTCGGAAACCATGCCGGGCGCAAGCGGCAGGCGCCAAAGGCTTCCCCCGGGGTCCGAGCCCCACCGCGCGGCCGGGGGTGGGGGTGGGGAAGGGCCTGCTGACGGCACGGGCTCTCTCTGCAGGTAGTGGAAACGCCTAGAACGGACTGCGGTGACAGTCATGCGAGTCTGCAGAGGCACTCAAAGGCAGCGAGTTGTGCGCTTTCAACAGCTGAATCGTACAGCATGTGAATTCTCCTTGGTGAAGCTATTACCAAAAAAAAAAGAGCCTTGAAGGCTGAGCCCCGGATAAGCCGGCCCCCTGGCCCCGTCACCAGGCGGCAAACCAGTCCTGGCCTTCCCTCAGACCGAGGCCACCGTCCTCCCAGGCCGGCAGCAAGGCCTTCAGAGAGCAAAGGCCGCAGACCGGAGACGCGGACGCACGGCGGCTCAGGTGGGGGGTCTCCGGGCCCCGCCTCGCGGCCTGCCCCCAGGAGGACACGGGCGGGCTCTGGCCGCACCACCGCGCCGCGGGTCACGGACGTCCTCAGAGACGCATCCAACACGGGGAGGGGCGCATCGGGCAGGGGTCGTCGGGCAGGGGCGCGTCGGGCAGGGGTCGTCGCTGTGACTCTAAGGACCACACCTGAGCGAGGAGCCCCGTGCAGAGGGGCACAGAGGCCGGGGAGTGGGAGCTGCCTGGCGACACTGCGCTCACATGGGCACGCGCTCCAGAGATGCTCGTGGGCAGCGGGGTCCGGGGGGGGGGGGGGGGAGGGCACCCCGGGCTCACTGGCCTGACAGCTGGCAGGAAGGCAGGGCCTCGGCTGGAAGTCACCACTGCACCTGCAGCCGGGGGGACCGTCCACGGCCAACCTCTCGGGAGCCATCCTGTTTCTCCCCGTATCTGAGATGTGGGACCAGACGGCAGCGTCTGGGCCTCATCTGTGTCAACTGGCCGCAGGGTTCTGGGGAATCGGTGTATCGGGGCCATGCTGTCCTCGACGCCCGCCTGCCCGCCGCACAGAACACATGACACCAGGGCCGCCTCCCACCCCCTGCGACGCCATCTGCCACACGCCGCGGGGCTCCTAGCACTGGGCCGGCCAGCGTCTGCCTGGCAGAGGCTCCGGGCCTGTGCTGGGGCGGGCAGCCCCAGGTCAGTCACGGCAGCGGTCTGGGGCCTGTGGCAGGATCCGGGCACAGGGGGCAGGAGCCCCTCCGGGTTTCCGCTCCTGTGGCAGCGCACCCGCCCAGGCCGCAGGCTGCGCCCGGCTCACCCCGCGGGCGAGCGGAGCCTGGCTCTGCCCACTGCCTTTGGGAGGGATGCCGTTCAAAGCCACTCAACTGTGCGCTTTCGATGCTTTCATCGGGTGAGAGGCCGAGAGGGCCCAGCACAGACAAGCGAGCGCCTGTCCCACGCCGAGACTGGGCCGCCAGCCCCCTTGGGCCCCGCCAGACAGAAGCCCATCCTGTGCGCGGCCGAGCCCACCTGCAGCTCCTTGTCCGAGTATTTCTGGGGGTTCTTGCTGCCCTGGCTCTTCTTGCGGAGCTTCTTCAGCTCGGCCTGGCACTTGTCCAGTGCGTCCCCTCTGCTCCGCTGCTCCGTCTGGTATTTCTTCAGAGCGGCCTGAGGATCGGCGGCAAAACACAACGCGGTGAACCGGCAGGTCCCCTCCTCCGTGCCCCGACGGCAGGAACCGCCCGCTGCAAACGCGGGTGGGGGCGCCCCAAGCACCTCAGCCCCGCCCCAGAGACAAGGACGATGCCCAGCCCGCGTGGTCGATGGCGCAGAGGTGACCGGGCCAGGAAAGGGCACAGATCAGAGCAGGGCAGGCGGGCTCCCGGGGCCCCTCGTGCCCTCATCTTTACCGAGAGCGGCTAAGAGGCTGGGGCAGCAGAACTGGGGCTGCGGGACATCCGACTGAGGTCCGCCCGCGGATTACGCTTAGCCGCACACGGGCGTGAGCCTCAGAGGGGCAGCGGGGACCCTGCAGGACCAGGAGCTCCCAGGAGCTGAAAACCCTTCAGGCTGAGGGACAATTCAAACGCAACAGCAGGGCCGCGACCCGCAAGATAAGCAGGCAGCTGTGGGGAGGGACTACTTACACTCAGGTACCTCGAATCCAGTTCCACCTTCTGCTCCAGCTGCGTGAGCAGCTCGTTGTGAAAGGACTTCAGCTGGACACACAGAGAGACAGCAATGAGCGCTGACCTGCGGCCCGGGGAGGGGACGTCCGGGCAGAGGCAGGCGGCCACCACGACCCCAGTGCCTGGGCACTGGGCACCCCAAGGCGAGAGAGGGGCCCTCCGAGCTGTGGCTGATGACCCTGCAGGGCAGGTGGGCCCCACGGAGCCAGGCGGCCCCAGGAGCAAGAGCTGACCTGAAGCCGGGCCCTCGACAGGCACGGAGGCCCTGACTGCCGCGACCACCCGCCCTCAGGCTGGGCAGCAACTTCGAGCACGAGCTGACAGGAGCCACGGACCTGCTGGCGGCTGGAGGGGCCCACGGGTGGGGCAGGCCTGTGCTTCCCCAGGCCCACACTCCCAGCGTCCCTGCCTGGCACCCAGCCAGCTGGGCACGAGACCCCCTCTGGCTGTGCCCTTTCCCCTGGGTCTGTCGGTGTGCCCCAGGCCCCCACGGTGGTCACCTTCCTGGCGTGTGACTTTGTCCCGGGCACGACCCGAGGGGGCTGCCCACCCGCCCCGCCCCCTCCCCCCAGGGGCCGCGACTCACCATCTCCTCCAGCTGATTCTGAATCTGCCTGTGGACCTCGGCCATCTGGAACAGCACGTCCCCTGGGAGGCCGATGGCGGGAGAGAACACAGGCGTGAGCTACCCGGAACCACTGTCGCGACCCCCCTCCTCGGCTGGCGGGTGCCCTGGGTGTGGGGCAAGGGCGCGTCTCCAGGCAACATGGCCAGGAGGGGACGGATCATTCCAGAACGGCAGGGATGCCAGTCGAGTGCACTGGCGCTTAGTGTCTGTGGGGACTCGGGGTCACAGGGACCCCGCGAGCACTGGCGCTCCCCTCTCACGGAGCCAGCTGCGCCAGCCCACCCACCTCAGGCCTGGGCGACACCAGAGCAAAGGCAACCCCTTGATCCAAGGGCGCCTGCTTCCAAAGACCCTCAGGGCGGTCGCCCACACCCGCGCGGACAAACAGCTGCTTCCCCCTCTGCAGAGGCGGGTCTGGAACGGGCAGTCCGGGCTGCATCTGTCCCACAGGCAAATACCTGCTAAGCGGCCGTCTTGGGAGACGGGCTGGACCCCACGCCGCGGGCGCACACGGAGAAGGGCCCAGCCCGTCCCCGGGGCGCTGCCTGCACCCCGATGGCCCTGCCCTGCTCACGTCCAGGCCACGCGGGGGTCACGTGACCGGGGGTCCTTTTGAGGAGCACACCTGGTCCCCAGAAGTCGGCTGGAAAGCGGAACAATTCCCACGAACCCGGCCCTGGCGGACGACGCTGCCCGCCCTCCAAGGCCTCGCTGACAGCACACAGCTGACCCCGGGGTCACACTCCCTCCCAGAAGCACGGCTGGGCCCTGGGGGAGGCCAGCTCCCTCCGGTCACCAGGCCGGCCCACGAGCTGCTGGCGCTGCCTTGGCCCTGATGACACAGGGCGTGAAGAGCCCTGAGCGCAGCCAGGCGCCTCGGGGCCAGCCACGGTGGCTGCAGGACTGCTCTCCACCCTGCAGGGCCTGGAGCACGCGCGGGGGTAGCCTCTCCAGCCGTGGGGCCCCCGCCCACAGCCCGAGCTTGAGTCCTCACTCTCGGTGCTGCCGGGCCAGGTTCCCAAAGGCTGCCTTCGTCTCAGACACACAGGTTTCAGTTAAAAGAGGAGGAAAAAGACGAGAGCGCTTGGGGGGGGCACCTGGGATGTGCCACCACCTGCCCCATCAGGAGATGGGGCACGCTGGCAGGCCACGGGGCAAGCCACACGAAGCCGGGCCTCGCCGGGCCCTGGATGAGCGTCCAGCCCGCCCCTGTGCTGATGGTGCCAAGAGCCCTCCCAGGCCCCGTGCGAGGAGCACAGACCCCTCCCCCAAGGGGGAGAAACGGCCCCGCCCTGCACAGACCACCACGCCGCTCACGGCCGCTGCGGAGAGGGGAAGACCCCCGGCCCGGCCGGAGGCCACGGCGGATGCTGGGAGCAGGGCCCGGCCGGAAAGCGAGCGAAAGCGTGCGGGTGCGCGTGTGGGTGCGAATGCAGCATGCGTGCGGGTGGGGGGGCAGTGGGGGTGTGGATGCATGGGGTGTGGGTGTGAGCGCGAGCGGCCAGCTGTGTGTGGGTGCCGAGTACACGCGTGACTGTGTGTGAGCCGCAGCCGCCCCCCTCTCTCCCAGCAGCCCTGGGGTGCTGCTGTGCCCATTGGACACTTGGCTGGGACCGGGCGCCACAGGGACCGGGCCGGCTAGACAGGGCCTGCCTCCAGGACCGTGCCCGCCTGGAGCCGCAGGGAGAGGGTGGGCAGGTGCCCCAGTGGCCCCGGAGCTCCTGGGCACAACCCCGGACTCAGAGTGATGACATCGACCGCGCTGCGGGCGAGGGCACAGCCTCGGACGCTGGACAGGGCCGTGGTGCGGGGGCGGGTGCAGCAGCGGGCCCAGAGGCCCCGGAGGTCACCTCCACTCCGGCTCCAAGCGGCAGCCTGACTGGGGCCCGAAGGTGCCGCTGGGCGCGGCCGGCAGGGAGGGCCGTGGCGGAGGAGTGCGCAGACGGTGACCAGCCCCAGCAGGACAGGTGGGGGGACAGGTCTCGCTCCTCCTGTGCTGGCCTCGACCCCACTCCCACCCCATCCCGACCGCAAGGGTCAGGGAGCCAGAGAGCTGGCCACAGACGGCGCGGGCAGACCGTGGCATGAAAAAGCCTGGTCCCCACGCCCGGCTGAAAGGGAACCACCAGGACAAACACAAGCGGGCAGCCCAGGGCACAAGGCCAGGCTGCCAGCACCCTGCCCGGCGCAGGCCCCAGTCCCACTCGGGGCGAGGCCGACACCGCCGCAGCCCCTCACTGCTCCCACGTGACCTTGTGCGGCAGGAACAGCGCGCAGGAAATCCAGACCCACGAGCACCCTCCGGCCCCAAGGGTCCCCTCAAGGACACAGAGTCTGTAAATAAGACGCAGAGGGAGTGCTGCGGTGCAGGCCACACCCGGTGGTCACACCCGAGCCCCCTCCCCCGCCCCAGGTTATAAGTTAACACCCAGGCCAAGCTGAAAGGCCGTACTTCCTTAAAAACCGTGTGCGGCTAATTCAAGGAGAATGTTTGAAAAGCAGCAACAACAAACAGCAAACCTTTTACAAAAGGAATTCCTGTCGCCAAAAAGATCGCGCGAGGCTTCTGGGGAATTCTGGCCGCTGCCCCCCCTCGGCCCCGCAGGAGCTGGCCTCAAGCCTGGTCTGTGCCCCTCCCGGGGCGTGCGTGGCAGGGAGCGGGCACAGGGCTCTGAGCTGCAAGGCAGTGGCCACAGGAGATGGGCCACGCGGGGACTTTAAACTGCATTTTACAAGTGGGTGCAGGAAGCCACAATGCATGACACCTGCACAGCGGAGGTACAAGCATGTACGCGCCACCGGGCACTGGACCCAGGGGTGTTGTGGGGCAGCTGCAGGGGACGAGGCTGTGCCCCAAACCAGGCCCGAGGGCAGACACTCCCTGTCCTCTTATATCAGTCCCTCCAGGTCCGGAGGGCTGGTCCAGAAGGTTCTGGCTCCTGGGTCCGCCGGGCCTCGCCCTGCTCTGGGGTCAAAGGACAGCACAACGCTGTCCCAGGCCCCTCTCCCCCCACCCTCCCCAGGACATCTTCCCACCCCAGCCCCCACTCGCGAGAGGAGGCGGCCTCGCCTGCAAACCCGGGCTGGGCAGAGCACGGGTTTAAAACAGCAGCCTCGCCAGAGCAGACAGCAGGCGAGCGGGGTTCGCAGCCGGAGACCCCCCCCACCCCTCCCCATCACTGTCCCAGCCCGCCTGTGAGGGGTGAGAACAGAGGGCGGCAGGTGGGAGGGGCCCCGGGGAGCGGGCAGGCCTTGGGGGCGGGGACAGGAGGAGAGACGGGCGCGGCCAGAACCAGGCGACCCCTGTACAACCCCAGCTCGGCGCTTCTAATTCCTGGGACTCGGGTTCGGAGCGGAGGTGGGTGCCGTCGGCGACGCCCCCCACCCAGGGAAGGCAGGGGCTGGGGCGCCCACGCCCGCGCCCGCACTTCTGCAGGGACACAGGACGAATGCCCCTACAGGGGCCAGGGGGCCTCGAGAGCCAGGTTCAGGAGACCTTTCCCCGGGGCAGGGCCTCGCCCTGGGAGCCGGCAGAAGGAGCTGGGGCGGCTGGACAGGGAGGGCTGGACCCAGGCCTGTGAGTGCCCCTGATAGGCCACTCTGTCGCCAAGGACACTCGCAAGGTCAAGCAACCACCACCCTGAATTCCAGAAGGACCTTGTCCCCTTCGGCGGTCACGCCCCCTTCCCTCCAGCCCGGGGCAGCGGCTAATCTACCTCCTGCCTCTACGGGTGTCCCTGCTCTGGGCGTTTCGTGTCAGCGGGATCGGGTAACACAGGCGGTGTGTGTCCGGCTTCCTCTCCGAGCGCGTCTCCATGCCTGGCCGTGTGCCGGCGCTCCGGCCCCCAGGCGGCCCGGGGACATCCCGGGGAGCAGACCCCGTTTTGTGTCTTCGATCGTCCACGGACGTCTGCCAGTGGACACTCGGGTGTTTCTACTTCTACTTCTGGGCTGTCACGGCAGCACTGCGACAATCGGCTCTGCCCCGAAAGCAGGTTTATTGTTTAACAAATCTCAACTGCTGTTTGTGCACAGGCTTCCCAAGGTGATGCTCAGGGCTTCCCCAGTGGCCTGCAGCGCGAGCCCGCTGCCCAGCAGACCCGGGAGCTGCAGCCTCGGCGCGCCAGAGCGGCCACTGCCCGGGTTCCCCCACTGCCCGGGGCGGGGGGCAGGGGCAGCGCCCCTCCTAGGCGCTTGCGCCACCCCCGAGGGGCCCGTCTGAAGCCTCGGGAAGATGAGGCTGCAGAGACCAGCGGGCACCGCCTCCACGAGCGGCCACCTCTCCCGCAAGTCTGGGTGACTCAGCGCCCCTCTCGCGTTCAAGCCGAGTGGGGAGGGCGGAGTGCCCTCGGGGAGCACCAGCAGGGGCTGGCTTCTGCCGGGACTTGGGGTCCTGAGCCAGAGCGACAGGGCTCAGGGGGCCCGCTTCTCTTCCTCGAGCACTGTACCTCACTGCGGACCCAAAAACGCCCCAACAGACTGTCAGAAACATGCACCGCCCGGACACCCTCTGTCCAAGGACCAGGGCCGGCGCCGGGGGACCGAAGGCGGATCCAGAGAGCCCGCTGGCACAGAGGGAGCAAGGCACAGGGGAGCGAGGTGAGGGCCCGGGACAGCAGGAGGGCCCATGTGCGGGGCAAACGCGGGGCCCAGGGGCTCATGGGGGGCCGGGCCAGGCTGCCCCCCGTGACACCCTATTAGCAAAAGCGGAGAAGGACTACACCCTGTGGACAGAACAGCAGGAGACGGCGGGGCGCCTTCGACCGCTGCGCACACGCGCTCGGGGACACAGAACCAGGTCTCGGAAGGAGGAAAACGCTCAAGTGTTTCCCCAAACTGAGACCTCTGGGAAGAGATAAAGGATTCCGGGAGACTGGAGAAAATTACAGGTACCAGGTCTTGAAAAGGCACAGACTCCAGGAACTGTGAGCTGTTGCAGAGATAAAGGTGACCTGCTCACAGCCGGGGGCGCTCGCTCACTTTAATCTTTGTCACGCGCACAGCTGCCTCCTGAGCGCTACGCACAGGTACTGGCCCAAGAGAGACCGTGGTGCCTGAACACTCTCCCAGCAGAGGCAGAAAAACCACAGCCGGTGCAGAGACAGAGTGAAGGGCTAGGGGACCAGATGATGCCAGTGGCTGCCGGTGGCATAGAGACCAGGGAGGAGCCCGGCAGGAAGGCCCGTCCTGCTGCTTCTGGAGCCCAGACCAGCACAGCTGCAGCCCTGCCCCTACCTGAGTTCAACAAGGCACCAGGCAGACCCCAGGGCAGCTAGTGTGGCTGGAGGATTCCATCACCACAGTGCCCCGCGGTCACAGGGCCCTGAGGTCTGCTGAGGCTGGGAAGACAGAAGCCCTCCTCCGGCCCAGCCCTCCAAACCTCCGGAAAGCTGCAAAGAAGCCACAAACACCCACACGCTCCGCAGCGCTCTCTGACGCGACACGCTCGCAGTGCACATCTTTCCAGCTGAGCCACCGACACGAGCGGGCCTCGAGGCGTGGCCAGCATGCTGGCCTCTGCTCCGGAGAGCACGGCCTCGCGGACACCAGCTCCAGCCACCCCGACCCGGACAAGTGGCCACCAGCACGGGGCGGTCCCAACACGCGATCCGGGAGCTGCCCCTGCCCTGGACCTCGGGCCTCCGTCCCGCTCGGCAGTCAGTGTTCCGTTTCTGGGAACCGCTCTCGGCGGCTCTGGAACTCGTAAGTCCCCAACAGGCTTAGTCGTGGGTCACAAGGATTGACATTCCGCGGCACCAGAACCGCTCTCCCTCCGCGGCGCCGGGGGTCTGCAGTCTTGAATCCAGGAGGGTCCTCTCTCACGCTGCATCTTCCACAACGCGGACATTTTTAAGATTCGGGATGTTTTTTGGCTTTTTTTCCTTGCAGAAAAAATACATGCTCTTATAAATCTGGAAACGACAGGCACTGAGAGGGGCTGTACATCTGAGAGACCGGACAAGGCCGGTGGGGGACTCGGCCCCAGGGTCTGGTCGTTCACAGGCCCGCCCGGCAGATCTGGGTGGCCCCCCACCCTGTCCTGCGAGATGAGGGCAGACCGGCCTCGACTGACGGCCCCTCCTGAGCCAGACGTGGAACCCCTAATCCCGGAGGAGTGAGGACAGCGTTTCAGGAGGATTTGAGTTAACTCTCACTTAGGCTTAAAAAAGAACACAGCTCTGCCAAAGCAACACAGGCCCGAGGAAACCGGCTTGGCCGCGGCTCCCAGGATGACGGCCAGCGGCCTGAGCTGACCCCAGGCGAAGCAGAGCGACGGCAGGAGGAAGGGGCAAGGCCCCAGATGGCCGACCGCAGGGCTGGCCGGGCCCCAGGGCACCGTGACCACCAGAAGCAAGCACGGCTTCTGAGATCGGGCGTCCAGACAGCAACTCTGGAACCTTTAAGACTGGATTAACTCGGACGGGTGGAAGCCAGGGACCCAGGGCGCGGGAGCTCACAGAAGGCAGTTTCCAGCTCTGGAGGGCACAGTGGCCGCGCCCTGCTGGCGGAGCGTCGGAAGTGTGGGGGCGGGGAGAGCCGCCACTGCCGCGGAGCGGAGCGGGACCAGCCTTCACCCTGGCGCCGGTCCACTGCCGGGGAAGGCGTCGCGGGGGACCACCTGGGGGGCGAGAGGTGCCAGCCGACCAGGCGACCACAGGGTGAGGGCTCCAGGCCTGGTGGACCCCACTGCCTCCTGTTTGCACCTCATCCCAGGATTAAACCACCAAGACCACGTGTCCCCTGATTAGGCGTTAGGCTGGCGAGGCACACAGCACGGCCCCTGCCCCAGACAAAGAGCACGGCGACAGCGACAGCCAGGAACCAGGGTGCAGCTCCACCCTGAGAGCGGGAGGGTGGTGGGCGGAGGGGTGCAGGGACAGCGCAACGCCCCGGCCGGCAAACGTGTGCCGTCCGGCAGCACCGGGCCCTGGCCGGAGGAGGAAGGGCACTGGCCGCTGTGGTCCGGGGCTGGGCACCACCACCGCCCATTCCTCCCGTCTGTGCCCTTTCAAAATCCAAAGTCAGGCCTGGGGAGTCCCCGCTGTGGCTCAGTGGAAACGGATCTGAGTAGTATCCATGAGGACACAGATTCGATCCCTGGTCTTGATCAGGGGATTAAGGATCCGGCGTTGCCGTGAGCTGTGGTGTAGGTTGTAGACGCGGCTCGGATCCCGCGTTGCTGTGGCTGTAGTGTAGGCCGGCAGTTACAGCTCTGAACTAACCCCTAGTCTGGAAATTCCATATGTCGCAGGTGCGGCCCTAAAAAGACAAAAAACCAAACAAACCAAAGCCAGGCCTGGGCAGGGCCCCGTCTCTTCCTCGGCACGCCCACGCCTGTGTCCCTCCCAGGCGCGAGGGCCAGGTGGGCTGGGCAGCCCCAGACGGTGCTTGGGACACAGAGCAGCCAGCCTTCCATGGAGCCCAGGCTCCAGCGCCGTCTTCCCGGAGCTGGACCCGAACCTGGCTGTAGGACACACTCGCACTGTCCAGTGCTCCCCGTGTTTCCTTTTGGTCACCAGCAGCCACCAAGGGCACCAAACAGGTGTTTCCCGAGGATCTGTTATTTCAGAAGGAGCCGGAGCCCCCGTCTCCTGCAGGTGGCCAAGGGCTTCGAGCCAAGGACTCAGCTGCTCAGACTCGGCTGGGAGTGCCCATCGCCTCCTGGAGCCAATGTCCATAAAGCTCCGATATTCCGGTGGCTTCCAGAGCGGAAAGGCGCCTCAGAGCTAATTAGCATATGCCTGAACTGGACACAATCAGAGCGCTCTCGACCCGGGAAGACAGGCAGCCGAGGGCCGCGTCCGGGGAGAGCCATCAGGACGGGCGTGGAGCTCAGCGCCGAGGGACCCCGCTGGGATTGGCCACCAACCCTGCCATCCTCCCTGCTGGCCTTGAGGCCACCAGCTCCCCTCTGGGAGAAGCAGGGTTCTTCTCCCGCCTACAAAAAAGGCGAAAATGGCAGGTAGCCAGAGGGGGCAACCAAGAGAAAAATCGATGGCTGTTGCCATGGTGATGAGAGTGGACAGCGACCCTCCCTGCCTGCTGCTCTGAAGCAGAGTGAGACCAGATGGCCCCTCAGCGTCCAGTTGTGTCCACAGCAAGACGCTTGGGCACCCGGTTGTAGGACAAGGCGGAAGAGGCCCCCCCCACCCCGCGGCCCAACCGTCCAGACTGGCCTCCCCCTGTCCTGAGCCTCTGAGCCCCTGCGCCGGTCGGGTGAGCCCACTGTGCGCCCGCTGGGCTCCCGGATGCTCAGGCTCTCCCGGGCCTCCCGGAGCCAAATACCCATCTGGACGCGGCCGGCCGCTCCACACGCTCTCCGGCACCCATGTTGCACGCAGGGGCTCGGAGCTGCTTTGAAGGAGCTTGCTGACAGGAGGACGTGGCGAGCGCGGGCCGAGCCTGGGCGGCGGGGCCACAGCAGCCCCAGGAGGCCATGCCCGGCTCCTCACCCTGCACAGGGACCCCCAGGGCGGTGGCTGCTTCCTGTTCACCTGCCCGTTTGTGCCCCAGCTAACTGCCCAGGGGGACTCTGGCTCTCCTGGGGACCGTCCCTCGGGCATCCCCTTGCCGAGTCATGAGACGCAAAGAGAACAGGCCGCTGGGAGGGGACCGGTCATCAGACAACGAGGCCTCTGCGGCCAGAGCGTGCACAGTGCCTCCGACACCCCTGTCCTCCTGCCAGCGCGGGGGACGGGCAGAGGTCTGGGCCACCCCAGGCCCCACCATGAGAGGGACATTCCCAGGCCACCGACTCCTGGCTGGAGGGTAAACGAAGGGCCCTGGAGTGTCCCTTTCACTGGGGGGTGGCGGGGGACGACACACAGCACACGTTACCAGTGGTGCCTAAATCTGGAGGAGACGCAGTGGGCTCAGGGGACGGGGCCCAGCGCCCTCGGGCTGTCCAGGCACTGGGGCCAGACGGGCCGAGGTGCGAGAGCTTCTGTGGGCCCAACTCTGCAGCACGAGGTTTAAAAGGAGTTCCCATTGTGGCTCAGCGAAACAAAGTCGACTAGTATGCATGAGGTTGCAGGTTCAATCCCTGGCCTCGCTCAGCGGGTTAAGGATCCAGCGTTGCCGGGAGTTCCCGTTGTGGCGCAGTGGTTAACGAATCCGACTAGGAACCATGAGGTTGCGGGTTCGATCCCTGGCCTTGCTCAGTGGGTTAAAGATCCGGCGTTGCCATGAGCTGTGGTGTATGTCACAGACGCGGCTCGGATCCTGCATTGCTGTGGCTGCGGCATAGGCCAGTGGCTACAGCTCCGATTAGACCCCTAGCCTGGGAACCTCCACATGCCGCAGGTGCAGCCCTAAAATGACAAAAGGCAAAAAAAAAAAGGATCCAGCATTGCCATGAGCTGTGGTGTAGGTGACAAACACAGCTCAGATCCCGTGTGGCTGTGGCGTAGGCTGGCAGCTGCAGCTCCAATTCAGCTCCTAGCCTGGGAACTTCCATATGCCGCAGATGCAGCACTAAAAACCAAAAACAGAAGAAGCCTCGGTGAGCCTCCTGCTGTGGTGCTGGGACAGGCCACACGCTCCCTCTTTCTGTGGGAACAAGCCTGGGCCAGGTCCTCACAGCCCCCAGCCCCCGTGCTGCCAGGAGCCAGGTCTCAGGAACCACAACCCAGGCCCTTCCCCTCCTCCTGGGGTCACCCGCTTGCCCTCAGGTGAGACCCCCCACCGCCGCTCCCTATGGGTGCTCCCACCCCGAGTGGCCCTCAGAAGCCGAGGCAGCATGAAGACACACCAGGCGTCTCTCCCACCGTCGCCTGAGCCCCCAGAGCGGGCAGATCCAATTAAGACGCTTATTAACCCCTCCTGACAGAGGCTCCACTGGCCCCATAAAGCCCTCATCAGGGCGGCTGAAGCGGACACGGCGGAGCCCCCGGCCCTTCACACAGGCCTGCGAGTCCAGGGGGCTGAGGAGGGACCCCAGGCCTGCCCTCCCGCGCTCGGCCCCCGCGGCTCCGCCTGCTGGCGTCCTCGTAAAGCAGGACATGACGACGGCAGAGACTCTGCAAAACCCGTGGGGTGTCAACATGGGCGCGGCCTGAAGGAGGCCGGGAGAGGGGACCCTGTTCCTGGGGTCCCGGCCCTGCCTGCGCTCCGGCCACTTCTCCCCCTGCGTGTGCTCGCACTGGGGGGCCGGGGTCACCAGCTGGGAGGGGCGGCAGGAGGCAGACGAGGGCTCCGTGCCAGGCCAGCCTGGGGGGCCGTCTGCCGAGGAGGCCGGTGGCTGTCACGGAGCGTGGCGTCGGCCAAGCAGAGGCGGAGTCAGGACCCTGGGGACACGAGGGCGACACGGCTCCTGCCGCGTGGGTCTGCTCAGGGCGTCCCAGCGACGTCTGCCAGGTGGGCTCAGCAGTCAAAGGCGCGTCCTGCTCGTGGGGCCCGACAGCAGGTGGCACGTTGACAGACAGGGCAGGCTGTGCCACACGCGGGCTCCCCGGCCGGATGGGGCAGTGCTCCTGCCGCAGGGAGGGCCGGGATGCAGCCCAAATCTCCTGGCCTCACAGACAGCACAGGAGCCAGCCGGGCCGCCCCCAATCGGGCAGGTGCCGCCATCTCAGAACCACCCGACAGTCTCAGAGGCCCTGAGGTCACACGGCCCTGCACCTGAGTGCCCCGCCCACGGGACAAGCCACCCTGTGTCTCTGAGCCAATGCTGGAACCTTCTGCGGGAGCCAGATGGGCCCCACGGGCCTACCTGCCTCTGCTCTCCACTGGGAGCCGGCACAGGTGCGGCCAGATGGCAGGGAGTGTCCAGGCCACACCTACATCCGGTGACTCGGCAGCCAAGCCCGGCCTAGTTTCAGGTGCAGGGAGGCCAGGTTCCACCTGAGCCCGCGCCCAGCACAGACCTGCTGCCCGCCTCTCGGGGTGCCGAGGCAGGCGTGGGTGCGGGCAGATGGAGGCCGAGCACGAGCCCAGGGCACCTGCAAGCACACACACGCCCAGGATCACAAACGAGCAGACTCTTCAAAGGCGGGGAGCACAACAGGGGCCTCGGGGGACAGCGAGGGCCGAACAAAGCAGCCGTGGCCCTCAGCTGGGCAGACGGACAGCACGGCCAGGGCGACAGGCCCGAGGTGAAAAGCAGCCACGCCAGGAGGACGCAGAGGGCTCAGGCAGGCTTGCACCCCCTGCAACGCCGGCCGCACGTCAGAGAGCACTGCCGTCCAGAGGTCTAGGGCGCCCCGCTGCCCCCTGCGCAGCCGAAGGGTGGAGGCGGGACCGCACGAGTGACTCCAGCACAGAGCGCCCGAGTCGCCTGCCCATGTCCACACACTGGACCGGCGCATCGGGCTGCAGCCGCTGGACGTGCTCAGGCGGCAGCTCCCGGCGGGGGAGGGGACAGCAGCACGGCCACCGGGGGAGGGGCGGGACTGCGGCCTCCCCGGCACAGAGACCAGAGTGGGGTGCGAGGTGGCCCCCAGAAGCCAACGCTGGGGGGTCAATCAGCAAGCAGGACGACAGAGACTGACCCTGAGCCAGGCCCATTCTCCAGCGGCCGTGATAGCGGAACAGAGGGCCTGGACGCCAGCCTGTCCACTGCCCGGAGGGTGTGTCTCCAGCCCCACGGCCAAGGCCGGGCATGGCCACTGAGCACTCGGAGGCGGGAGGGGCAGAGGGGAGGGTCCCTCCGGGACGTCCGGGTCGCAGTGACGGGGCACCAGTGAGACGTCGCACCCGGTCTGTGCCGCGGGGGGGGACCTGCTCCCTCGGCCCCGACCTGATGACTGACGCAGGTTAGAGCCTAAGGCCGCGGCAGGGATGGGAGGGATGGGGACGACACGGCACCGCTGATCGTGCCGGGACGGCTCTTTCACGGTCCCCCCACTGCAGGGCGAGGGCGCCTGACCTGGAGCCAACGTCGGAGCACTTCATAAACACCTGTCACAGTGCCCCCATCACGCAGCACCTCAGCTGGCATCGGGAGGGCGCGTCGGCCCCAGGGGCAGCAAAGGGGCCACCTGCCTGCTGCCTGGCTCGTCCTGGCCCCTTGGCCTCCAGCTGAGCCGGGTCTCAGCAAAGCCCCGGCCCCACCAACCTGGCCTAGGACCCTGGAGCACACAGGCCTTCAGGGCATCACCTTCCTGGGGGAAGGCCCGGGTCTGCACACGGCGGGTGGGGGGTGGGACACACGGCCCTGAGCCCAGGGGAGCACAGAAAGCCGTGCGGGAAGCCAGCAGCCGGCCTCGGAAGAGCTGCCCCAAGGACGCAGACCAAAGAGGCAGGACGCCCTCTGGGACCACCTGCTGGGGAGACGGCTGGCTGCTGGCAGGAGAGAGGGCGTCAAGGAGACGGGGAAGCGGGCGGCCCGCACCCCGACCGCGCAGCACGCCCATCAGAGCCAAGGCGCAGCCACGCGGACTGAGGATCAGAGCCCGGCTCCTCTGTGAGGTCGGCCCGGGGCCTCCTCCCAGCTGCAGAACCAAAGGCCAGCAGCCACCGGCTCTCCACAGGGAGGGGGACTAAGGGGCTACGGCTGCAGCGCTCCCCGTGGGAGAGCTGTTCGTGAGTCTCTGTGTCTCTGTTCGGGGACCTGGGGCCGCTCACTGCAGGCAGGAAGTGGGGGGCAGGGAGACGGGGGACATACACACCTGCAATCAGCAAGAGTCCATCAGGCAAGGGTGGCGCCTGGATCCTGCCTCATCCTCTAGGCCCGCGGCCGGAAGCAGAGCAGCAGCCACCCGCCCCAGGGATCAGCCAGGAGGCGGCCAGGTCTCTGCCACTGCCTGCCCCCCAGCCCCCGACGCCTGCCTGCGGCCCACCCGGGCAGGAGGAAGCCCAGTGCAGGGCCTCGGGACAAGTCCGGTCAGGACTTAGACTCCGCCAGTGTGAGCAGAGCTGCCTCCGGGCCACCCCCGCGGGGAGACGCCAGCCCTGGAGGGACTGCAGGGACCTCGCACCTCCTCCCTCCCACCCCGGGGTAAGGTCTGCAGTGGAGAAACCGGTCAGCCGCGAGCACCTCCCCAGGGCTGCGGGCGGAAGGGCAGAGGCAGCCAAACCCAGCGTCAAACAAAACAGACTGAAAACAGGACCCCTGCGGACAGAGAGGTCCCTCCTGGAGTTCAGCTCCGGGGTCTACACTCTCAACAACACGGGGGGACACCCGAGCAAGAGCCCCACGGAGAGGGCCACGGCCTCCAGCCTGGGGGGAACAGGAAGTCCTCCTCCGCGTACCAGCAGGAGTGAGGTCGCTCAAGACCCGGACGCGGCTGGAAGCCCGTACCCAGGACCGAGGAAGACGGCCCCCCCCCCAAGCACAACACACCTCTGGTCACAGGTCAGACCGAGCAGCCCGCGAGCGGACGGCCGAGACCCGGAGGCATCCGGAATCAGCAGAGCCGCCCCCTCTGCCCCGGGTGCCGACCAGCCTGGGGAGAGAAGAGCGGGGCTGTCCAGGGCCACAGGCAGAGCTGAAGGACCCAGAAGAAAATGTCTCCTAAGAAAGTGGCCCGGTGACACTGTTCCACGAGGACAGCGGCCAAAACCACCACCAGACCCCAGACCCCTGCACTCCAGCCCAGAGCAAAGGGTCCCAAACCTGCAATTTCTGCCATTTCTACCAGAGCCTCACGGCCGGGAGCAGAGGCAGCAGCTCAGAAGGGCCTGGAAGCCTGGCTTGCTGAGCGGGTCCCTGCAGGCGGGTCCAGGGCGAGCGAGCCCCAGGCCGTAGTGCCCACCGCGGGCGCTGGCACCCAGCACACCCGAGGTGATGACAAGTGGAAACGACCGCTGGCAGGTGTCTGGGATGTGGTCAGGTTCTGGTTTCCCTCCCCTCCGAGACCAGGTGGGCCAGAGCTGCCGCCCGGGCACAGGGCAAGTACGGGCGCTGGAAGAGAAGGGGCCGTGCCCAGCCTCGCTCAGTCCTCGAAGCCCAGCCTGGGCCCACTCGCCCACTCCTGCCCCGTGGGCAGCGGCCTTGGGAAGGCCGCAGAACCGCGTGGAGGCCCACCCTGTGGGCCCCCGTGGACCCACTCACCAGAGCAGCGGCCCCCCAGGAACAGCCGAAGAGCTGAAGGAGAGAACCAGACATACTCTGTGCTCATCACAGGTGCGTGCAAAGTTCTACAGCACAGAAAGGCGGCACCACCACTGGTGACACAGGCAGCTCCCCTGCGCCTCTCCCGCTGGAACCCCACTCCTGCCCTGCCCCCCCCCCCCCCC
>PVHT021183566.1:201783-223734 GCA_004024745.2 Catagonus wagneri
AGCAAAGGAAACCAAAAAGAAAACTAAAAGACAACTTACAGAATGGGAGAAAATAGTGTCAAATGATGCAACTGACAAGGGCCTAATCTCAAAAATATATAAACAACTTATGCAGCTCAACAGCAAAAAAAAAAAACAACCCCACTGAAAAATGGGCAGAGGACCTAAATAGTTCTCCAAAGAAGAGATGCAGATGGGCCAACAAGCACATGAAAAAATGCTCAACGTCACTGATGATTAGAGAAATGCAAATCAAAACTACCACGAGATACCACCTCACACCAGTCAGAATGGCCATCATTAACAAGTCCACAAACAACAATTGCTGGGGGGGGTGTGGAGAAAAGGGAACCCTCCTGCACTGTTGGTGGGAATGTAAGCTGGTACAACCACTGTGGAAAACAGTATGGAGGTACCTTAGAAAACTAGACATAGAACTACCATATGACCCAGCAATCCCACTCTTGGGCATATACCCGGACAAAACTTTCCTTGAAAAAGACACCTACACACGCATGTTCATTGCAGCACTATTCACAATAGCCAAGACATGGAAACAACCCAAATGTCCATCGACAGATGACTGGATTAGGAAGATGTATATATACACAATGGAATACTACTCAGCCATAAAAAAGAATAAAATAATGTCATTTGAAGCAACATGGATGGAATCAGAGACCCTCATACGGAGTGAAGTAAGTCAGAAGGAGAAAGACAGATACCATATGATATCACTAATAACTGGAATCTAACATACTGCACAAATGAACATTTATGCAGAAAAAAAAAAAAAAAATCAAGGACTTGGAGAACAGACTTGTGGTTGCCAAAATGGTGACGGAGGGAATGGGATGGTAGGGGGTCTGGGGTTAATAGGTGTAGATTGTTGCCTCTGGGCTGGAAAAGCAAGGAGATCCTACTGTATAGCCCTGGGAACTATGTCTAACCACTTGCAATGTGTAACCCTGTCACCACGCTGTACAGCTGGGTATAATGTAAAAAATAAAAAATAAAACAAACAAAAAAACACTTCCTAACACCATGCACAAAAATAAACTCAAAATGGATTAAAGACCTGGATATAAGACCAGATACTATAGAACTCTTAGAGGAAAATATAGGCCAAACACTCTCTGACATAAATGACAGCAACATCTTCTCAGATCCACCTGTTAGAGTAATGACAATAAAAACAAAAATAAACAAATGGGACTTAAACTTGAAACAAGTTTCTGCACAGCAAAGGAAACCCTAAACGAAAGGAGAAGACAACACACACAATGGGAGAAAATATTTGCAAATGAATCGACAAAGGATTAATCTCCAAAATTTACAAACACCTCCTACAGCTCAATACCAAAAAAAACAAACAACCCCATCAAAAAATGGGAAGATCTAGACAGACAATTCCCCAAAGAAGACATACAGATGGCCAAAAAACACATGAAAAGATGTTCAACATCACTAGCTATTAGACAAAGGCAAATCAAGACCACTATGAGGTACCACCTTATACCAGCCAGAATGGCCATCATCAAAAAGTCTACAGGAGTTCCCTTCGTGGCTCAGCGGTTAGCGAATCCGACTAAGAACCGTGAGGTTGTGGGTTCGATCCCTGGCCTCGCTCAGTGGGTTAAGGATCCGGCGTTGCCGTGAGCTGTGGTGTAGGTTGCAGACGCGACTCGGATCCTGCGTTGCTGTGGCTGTGGCGAAGGCCAGTGGCTACAGCTCCTGTTAGACCCCTAGCCTGGGAACTTCCATATGCCGCAAGTGCGGCTCTAGATAAAGGCAAAAAGACAAAAAAGTCTACAAACAGTAAGTGCTGGAGAGGGTGTGGAGAAAAAGGATCCCTATTACACTGTTGATGGGAATGCAAATTGGTACAACCACTGTGGAAAACAGTATGGAGATTCCTTAGAAAACCAAAAACAGAATTACCACTTGATCCAGCAACCCCACTCCTGGGCATCTATCCAGAGGAAACCATGACTTGAAAACACACACTCCAGTGTTCACTGCAGCACTCTATGCAATAGCCAGGTTACGGAAACAACCTAAATGCCCATCGACAGAGGAGTGGATAGGGAAGATGTGGTACATACACACAATGGAATATTACTCAGCCATTAAAAGGAATGAAATAACAACATTTATAGTAACATGGATGGACCTAGAAATTATCATGTGAAGTGAAACCACTCAGACAATGAGACACCAACATCAAATGCTAGCACGTACACGTGGAATCTAAACAAAGGACACAATGAATTTCTTTGCAGAACCGATAGTGACTCACAGACTTTGGAAAACTTATGGTTTCCAAATGAGACAAGTTGGGGGTGGGAGGATGGGCTGGGGGTTTCAGATGGAAATGCTATAAAATTTGTTTGTGATGATTTTTGTACACCTATATATAACTGTAACGAAATTCACTAATTAAAAAAAAGAAGAATCGGACTGCAGCAGCTCTGGTCTATGTGGAGGCGTGGGTTCGATCCCCAGCCCTGCACAGAGGTTTAAAGGATCCGGAGCTGTTGCAGCCGTAGCTCAGATTCAGCCTCCGGCCTGGGACCTTCCATGTGCCATAAAATTTAAAAAATCAGCCAAAATAGCACTGAAGAGGCAAGAGCAGAGGTCAGAGGACAAGGGTGACGCCCCACAACCCAGGGGAGACAGTTTCCCGTCTGAGCGACCCGCGCCACGTCGGAGACAAACGCAGATGGCCGGACGCGGGCACTGAGGCCTGTGGAGCAACCCCTGCGAAGGAAGACGCGCCCCTACCTAAGGGGGTGAAACGGGACCCCGCGCCCGGAAACTGGCCCCAGGCCAGAGAAGGGCTGTCTGTGCACGGCGGGGTGGGGGTCAGAGCAGGCCGAGGCTGCAGGGGGCGACTTCCAAGAGCGGGAGAAGCTGCCAGATTAACGGGTCGGCTGTGGGCAGGGTGGGTCCTGGGCCAGGCCCGGGTTTGGGAGTGAGTTAATGACGCACAGGGACAACACGCAAATCAAGAGCTGAGGCCGTCACTGACTCTGGGGACACAAAGTTGTCAAAACAGTAACAAACACCCATGGACTATAGTTCAAGAAAAAAATCAATCACCTTGATTTCATTAAAATTAAACAGGAGGCGTTCCCAGTGTGGCGCCATCACTGATGGACGCTGATCGCTGGCACAGTGGGTTGAGGATCTGGCAGAGCTGCAGTGCAGGGCACCATAGGCTCAGATCTGACCCCTGGTCCGGGAGCTCCGTGTGCTGAGGGGCAGCCAAAAAAAGCAAATTCAACAGGGGTTGCCACCGTCCTGCCGCAGCTTAAGGATCCAGCATTGTCTCTGTGGAGGGGTGGGTTTGCTCCCTGGCCTGGGAACCTCCATGTGCCACAACTGTGGCCAAAAATAAATAAAATCAATTTTTTTTTTGGTCTTTTTGCCTTTTCTAGGGCCACACTCGGGTCATGTGGAGGTTCTCAGGCTAAGGGTCGAATCGGAGCTGTAGCCCCTGGCCTACGCCACAGCAATGCCAGATCCCAGCCGCGTCTACACCACAGCTCACGGCAACGCTGGATCGTTAACGCACTGAGCAAGGCCAGGGATCAAACCCGCAACCTCATGGTTCCTGGTCGGATTCGTTAACCACTGAGCCACAATGGGAACTCCCAATTGTTTGTTTTAAAAAACTTAAAAACGAAAGGCAACAGAGACTGGGAGCAACAGTTGCAAAGGCTGTACCTGACCCAGCACGTCCACCGAGGACAGAGAACCCTCGCAACCCGTCGTCAGACAGAAACCACAGAAGCGGGCAAAGATCTGAAGAGACACTTCACCCGAGAAGATAAACAGCACGTGAAAAAATGCCCAGCCTTGCTCGCCTGTCAGAGAAACACAGATCTGGGAAGGCCCCACAGCAGAAAGGACCCAGTGTCCAGCAACGGAAGAGGGTCTAAACAGGAACCACGTCTACACAGCAGAACCCACTCAGCACGAAAGCGGATGGCTGGAGCTACACGGGGCGTGGGGTGACTTTCAGAACCACCACGAGATAAGAGAGGCCAAGCCAAGAGGGGGTTCGGCCCACGGGCAGCTCCAGCGAAGGCACGGGGCCTCTCTCAAGGCAGAGGCCGCAGCAGGGGCTGCCTGACGTGCGGGCCCAGAGGGAGAGGCGGGAGGCTGTCTTGGGGCCCCAGGGTCGCGTGCTTCCCGGGCAGGTGTGCACTCACGGCCCCCCGTCACGCTTCCCTGCCGCGCTTCGGCCAGACGGCTCCCAGGGCTGAGCGCTCCCGCCAGCACCGCTCGAGCGCTGTACCTGACACTGATTTAAGCAGAAGTTGTCACCATTCTACCGGATGTGACAAGGGGCTGTATAAAAATGCAAGATCCAGATCTTCCAGAATAAGATGAAGAAACAGGAGTTCCCACTGTGGCACAGTGAGCTGGGAAGGAGCTCGGGTTGCCGTGGAGGCGTGGATTCAATCACCTGCCCTGCGCAGTGGGTTAAAGGATCTGGCGTTACTGCAGCTGCAGCTCAGATCCAACCCCTGGCCCTGGAACTTCCGTGGGCTACGGGTACAGCCACTTAAAAAAAAAAAAGAAGAAGAAGAAACCGCACCAACCTGACCATTGAAACGTGCAAAAGCAAACACAGGCAGCCACCGCAGGGCTGACAAGGGTCCCTGGGCACCGGCATGGGAGGGGGGTGGCAACAGGGGGCTTATTTTTAAACCAGGTGTGCGCTGCTTTAACACAAACCCGACTAGGCGGTGCGACCCAGCGGTTCCCCGGGGTTCCGCTCCAAGGCAAGTGTGAGGACGTGTCCGCAAACGTGCGCTGACACCAAGACCACGGAAACCGCCATGCGCATCAGCTGGAGACTGAAAACCACACCGTGGAACAGCACTCGGCCACAAGGAGGAAGGCGCCGACACGCTGCAACGCGCTGCACCCCGCACCCGATGCCGACGGGAGCCCGACACAAACGGTCACGGTGGGCGGGCGCGCGACTCCAGCACCCGAAACGTGCTCAGACGCGGAGAGCGACAGCGGCTTCCAGGCCCCGGGCAGGCACGCGGGGCCTCCTCTCGGGTGCTGGCAGGCAGGCAGCGGCAGCAGCTGCACAGCTCTGAACTGTGCACTTTCAGCAGTGACCTGTGCATCTCAGTGAAGCCGTCACCAAAAGAGCTCGCCTCCCGAGCAGGGCTCCTGTGACAGCGACGCGAGAAAGGCTCACAGGGCCGGGCCCCAGGTCCTGCCCAGAGCTAAGCCCCTCGTTACCTCCTGGTGACAGAAGCAGCCTTTGTTCTAGGGGGGCTGGTCACCGGAAAGACAAGTGGGTCAGAGGTGAAGGCCTCCGCCCACCCCACCCTCCAGGGAGGGCAGGGGGCCGCGGGGGGGGGTTAACAGCTGGTCAAGCCCGGGAATCTCTGAACCATGGGGTCTGGAGAGCTTCCAGGCGGTGGACGCGTGCACGTCCAGGAGCGTGGTGCACCCACCTCCACGGGGACAAGCACCCGCACGCGCCCAGACCTGCCGCGCACACACCTCCTCTTCCAGCAGCTCGCCTCGGCCTTCCTTACACCAGATAAACTGGTGAGACAGAGGCAGCGTCCCGACATCCCCGAGCCGCTGCAGCACAGGGCCCACCGAGTGGTGGAGACCAATCTGCAGCCGAGTAGGACAGAGTGTGGGGAACCGGGGACCTGCGTGGGGCGCAATGACCCCAGTGGACAGGGTCAGAGTGACCAAACTGTAGAAGGCCTGGACAGGGTCAGAAACGGGCAGGCTGGCTGGGCTGCAGAACCCAGGTCCGGTGTCAGAACCGCTGCGCGCACAGGAGACAGGGTCTCCCCGCGCAGCCACATGCGGCAGGAGCCCCTGGCTGGGGACAGACCCCACCAGGCAGGAGCTCCTGGTGGTGGACGGACCACGGGTGGCAGGAGCTCCCTGATTCAGGCCGCGCCCTGACAGCTCCCAGTGGGCGGCAGGGGTCCCCCCCACGGCGCCCTGTGCACCCGCGGCCCTTCCAGGAGCCGTGACCCCTGGGGAGTTCTGCAATCCCACCGCGGTGCCATACACACCCACCCTCACCGAGGGGCCACAGGGGACCCCATCTCCCGCGGGCAGACTCCCCTTCCCCACATGTGCGTGACCCAAGGGGGAAGGCACAGGTCCCCCCATGGCCACCAGGTCAACCACGGTAAGAAGGTGCCCCTTTTATAGACAGGAGCTGTGTGCAAACGCACAGGGCCACAGAGCAGCCCACCTCCGTCACCAGGGCCCAGACCGTAGCTACAGGGCCGCATGCACGGCCTCTGAGCTCAGAGCCGGCAGGTGCACGGCCACCGCTGACCACGGCGGAGTCCAGGCCTCCACCCGCCCACATGTCTGCAGCCAGGCTGAGCCTGCAGGCCTGACCCCCGCGCGCCCAGCTCCACGTCCTCGGGCTGCCCAGAGCCGGTCAGCCCAGTGTCCCCAAGAGCACAGAGCTGGCCGTCCAGAGCCGCAGAGCAAAGGCCCCGTCCAGGCTGGCGGAGCGCAGGCTGTGGGAGCAGCCAGGCTTGCTGCCGCCTCCCAGCCCAGGGAGTCCCAGCGCCCGGCAGCACGGCAGCGGGTCTCCACCCTGGTCTCAGGGAAACGCCGCCAAGGCTCTGTCTGCCAGGGCGGCAGTCACAAGCCAGCACGCCCCGGGAGGCCTGCCGGGGACGGCGCCGACAGGCCCAGGGCAGCAGGGGGCCGGGCGCCACGTCCTCAAACGAAGCCCCACGACGGACCGGCGGGGACCGAGGCGGGCCCTCTGGGGGAGCCCCGACCACACAGGGAACGGGAGCGCCTACGGGAGACGTTCGAACACAGAAGACGCATCAAGCCACCCATCCCAGGAGCTCCCCTGCTCCCCCTGGGGGCCCCCTCTCGTGAGCTAAGCGTGCCCCCAGCGACCCTCACAGCACCGGGTCACGCGTGCTCTGGGCTCCCATCCTGTCCCATGGGTGCCCGCACCAGGGACGTCCCCCACGCCGTCAAACGCCATCAGCCGCGTCCAGCTCCTCACACGCGCCCCTGCCCCGGCCGTTCACGCTGTGCCACCAACGCCTGTGAACAGGGGCCACCCGTCTCCTCACCCCCGACGGCGCTCCTCCGGGGACGCGGAGCTCCGCGGTGTACCCCGCTTCAGCACGCGTGCACCCCACAGCCCCCGCCGGCCCCGAGGGCGACTCGTCTGGGGGAGTCTTTCCTTACTGGACAGAGAAAACCTGAGCCCAAAGGAGGACGAGACACAGGGCAGGGTCCAGATCTTCCTGGGGACAGCCCCTCAGGACCTTGGGGTCTCTGCCGCGCTGGGACTTACCCAGCTCTTTGGAGCCCTGGCTCTCGCTGGCCAGCTCACCCATCTTCACGAGGGCGTCGAAATAGCCTTTGGCCGCATACGTCACGCCTGGGCAGGAGAGAAGAGGGGTTACGCCTGCCGCCCCGTGCAGCGATCACGCACACCCGTCGTCACCCATGGCCTGGCTCGCTGCCTCCCCCGCCTGGGGGAGGACAAGGGTGCCTCGGGCAGAGCCGCGGGGAGCGCCGCCTCCCCGAGGTACGATTACAATTTCTAATCCGTTTTCTCCAGATCCCAGTTAGGGGCTGATAACTGGGCCCTTTCTCACGTTTTCATTTGGGCAGTTTCCCATCTCACACCCGTGGGCCCCGCGGCCCAGCAGCCGAAGCACGACCTGGGCGGGCGTCCCCACCCCAAGCAGATGGACACAAAGCCCAGTGGGCGCGGGTCTGGCCGTGGGGAGCCCGAGGGCACCCTGGGGACAGCATGATGTGGCCTGTGGGCTGGGCCAAGACACCCCGGGCTCCCCCAGTGTCCCCAGAACTTGGGGAGCCAGGCAGGGACAGAGGGTCGTGAAAGGAGATCTGGGCCTCCCGTCCAAGGCCTGGGCTTTGAGGGGTTCAGGACTGGGAGAGAGACTGCACGGCCCGAGGGAAAGCTGGCAGGACTGAGACGCTGTCGGACGGCGCCTTCAGGCATCAGCATCAGGAAAGGCTGAAGCGTGCGGGCCGGCCCCCACCCCAGGGCTGGACCGTCCTGGCACTGCGGTGTGCGCCCAGCGACACGGGCCTCTGAGCTGCGGCAGCTGCACCTGCACTGCCAAGGCCGTGCTTCTGGAAACACCCTGGGAAGTGTCCGCCCCCGGTGCCCCCAGCCTCACCTGCCAGCGCCTTCTCGTAGTTCTTGCCCATGGCGATGAAGTTCCGCAGGCTGGGGTTGAACTGCTCCATGACGGTCTGGAAGAGAGCAGGGCACAGCGTGAGCGGCGCGGGCGGCCGGAGGCTCCGGGGTCTGAACCGCGAGAGGAAATCACGCAGGCGTCACGTCTGGCTTAGGCCCCGGGCCCAGACCCCAGCTCCGGCCCGAGGAAGAACCCTCCCGAGCCTGCTTTCAAGTCTGTCCAACGGGCGTGAGAAGAGAACTGGCTGCCCCGGCCTCGCCGAGTCAACAAGCGAGCGTGCAGGGCCCAGGCCGGCTCGGCACACGCTCAGGCGCGGCCCGCCCGGCAGGGCCGAGTTGGCGAGGAGGGCCCAGCCGCAGCTACACGCGAAAGGCCCCCTCCCGCCTATTCTCGCTCACACCGTTACCAAACACGGCTCCGACTGGGCCCCGCACAGCCTGACCGCAAGCACCGCCGAGGGGTAACCCGCGGCCCGGAACCACCCGCCGGACTCACTGGTTCTCAAAGAGACTAGATTTTTACTTTTTACGGCGAAGGCCAGATAAATGTTTTAATTACGAGGCATAAAAACAGGCGCACACAACAACAGCCAGACGTGAGCTCCACCGCGTAACATGGCCTGAAGGGCGGCTGCCAACCCCAGCGGCGATGGGGCCTGGGAACCCTAAGGAAACGCGTCCTGGGGTCCACGGCAGTGACCTGTGTCTCATCTTCTCTGCCACGTGCTGCATCAGAGCTGAGACACATGGGGGATGCAGCAGTGACCCGAGGGACCAAGTCCCACCCTGAGAAGAAAGGCAGACCCACATCACGCGGAGAAGACGACAGCAGGATGTGGCTCCCACGGGGCGGGGGGGGGGGGCTCTCGGGACACGGGGACACAGGGAAGAGAGGCCTGTCATCAAGAGCGGGGGGCCGCAGGCAGCGGCGTGCAGAGGCCCGAGGCCCAGCCGGCTACCGTCAGGGGTGGGAGCCAGGAGCTAAGCACGGGAGGGAGGGGTGCAGTCACGGCCCAAGCCCACCGCCCGGCCGTGGTGGGGACGCCTGCCTTCTCCAGGCAGGACAGGAGGCCAAGGCACAGCCCCTGGCTGCTCCACAGCCCTCGCAGGCCAGAGACCGTGGAGCCCACGGTGGGAAACCGAAAATGCGAGGCGGAGCCGAGGGCCCCACGGGGACGCTGGGCAGAGGGGGCGAAGGGCGGTGGTCCGGGAGCCCAGCTCTGGATGCCAACCCGAGGAGCGCCCAGGAAGCAGGGTGCGGGCGGCACCGCAGGCAGCAGACAGTGGGGGCAGAGCGCTGGCGGTGGGGAGGGCGCTGCGGGGACCCGGCATGGGGCTGTCGCCATGGGGTGAGCTCTCAGCTGTGCGGCTCTATGCCACCCAGACCGGCGTCCACTAGAGGATGTTTCCTGAGCAAAAGAAGCGAACCGAAGCCGGGGCAGACCCAGGAAGGGTGGGTTCGGCCCTGACTCTGGCCTTCCAGGCGCGCGTGCGCGCTCACAGTGTGCACAGGGGTCTGTCTGCCGCGTGCCCCTCGCCACAGTGACGGGCACAGGCCAAGTCAGGGCCCGGCGGGGCAGCGGGCGGTCAGCAGAGCCGGGGTGCAGAGCTTCAGGTCTGCCCCCAACCACCACCCCGGCCCCCCGCTCCAGCCCGGAACACCCTGAGGGACAGCAGGAAGCAGGCTGCGCAGCCACCGGGCACCACGGAGGGGTCACGGCGGCAGCCCGCCCACACCCGCCCAGCGACACACGGGGACAGCCGCCAGGTTTCGCTTCCTCAGCGCAGCGGCTGAGCTCACGCACGAGGAATGTGGCGCAAGGGGGCAGGGTGCTGGGGTGCCGGCCAGGCCACCTGGGCAGGGCGCGGCCTGGTCACACAGGTGCCGCCCGGCCTGCATGAGATGGGGCAGAGGCACTAAGGCTGGGGGGCTGAGGTCCCGGGGGGTCCTTCCTGCAGCTCCTGGCTCCTGTCACCCAGCCACCAGAACCGGGCCCCAGAGACCAGCCACGCCCAAGACGACCGTGTCTGGGGCGCTCGACTGCCTCCCCGCGGTGTTGACGGACATGAGCAGCGACTTCCGTGGGGCTCTTGGGAAGGAGGCGAGCCAGCAACAAACCCCAGACGCGCCCGCGGCACACGCAGGGCAGGAGGCGGCGGCCTGCTCACCCCTCGCGGGGAAGGGAGTGCGTCGCGAGGGCATGCGCTGCGCAGCGCAGGCCGGGAGGAGCCCCCACTGGACCCCTCTGTGCTGCGGGCACCCCGGGGCCATCCTCACACCTGCCTGGAAACTCGGGGGCCCCAGAGGAGCCCCTGCACCCTGAGACCGCTTTCCTGCGGCCAGAACATAGACCGGACGGGGACGACGACAGCGGCACCTCTTCCCAACTCGGACCGTGCTCCGCACACGACATCCAGACCTCCCGTGGCCACAGCGGGTGCCCCGGCGCCTGCTCTCCCCTGCAGGGCCCGGGCCGAGCCCCGCACTCGCTCTCACCCGTTCCCGGTCTGCTGAGTATTTACGAGGTGCTGGGGAAGCTGGGGTCCCGTGACGACTCCCCCCACGCCCGCCACCCAGGAGGCTGGGGGACAGGAAGGGTCTCTGCCAGAGATGCTGGCAGGCAGGTTCTCGGTGGCCCTCTCATCCAGGTGTCACAAAGCTGGACCCCCTGCCACCCCTGCAGTCCCAGGAAGCCAGGCCTCAAGCCACGTCTCCACCTGGCCCTGCGCCCTGCACCTGCAGGCCTGGAGGCCTTCCTGCCTGGTGAGCTCCTGGGCACCGCAGCAGCCTGCGTGGCGAGACCCTGCCTGGCCAGCGAGGACAAAGAGCGGCACGACACCCCCGCCTTCGACCAGGGTCACGAGGAGAGAGGCCAGCACACCTCTGAGGACCTCGGCCGGGACACGGCCTCAGCTGCAGCCGGCCCCGGCCGGGGACGCCACTGGTCCCCGGGCTCTGGCTCCTGGCGACGGCCTCCCAGCTCCTCCCCGGCACGGCGGCTGCCAGCACAGCCGCCGCAGGCAAGTGACATGCCTCCCGCCGCCCCTCCAGCGCCCTGCGAGCGGCCCACGGGGGCAGGGCGTCTGTGCACATGTGCGTGCCCAGCCGAGCCAAGCTGCGTCCTCTGCACACACTCAACCCCAGAAGAACCAACTCCGAAGACACCCAGGCGGGCTCCACCTGCCGCCTCGGGTGGGGGCGCTTCACCCACCACCCCAACTCCCCACCGGACTGGTGGTGGGCACCGCTGTCCACCTTTCAGATGGACAATGAGAGGCTCTGGGAGGCTAAGAGCTGCCCTCCGGGTCCTGGCGGAGCCAGTCTCGGCTCCCAGCACACAGCCCAGCTAGTCCCTCTGTCCGGATGGGCCGTCGAGGTTGGCAGGCCAGGACCGGAGCCACGTGGGGCCAGGTCCCACCATCCTCAGAGCAACAGTGAGGGCCGAGGTCAAGGCAGCCCCTCATCTGAGGGACGGCCCGGCGCCTGCCTCGTCCACCCTCCCAGACACACAGCCTCCCGCCTCCCCGGGGCCCCGGCCCACACCCACACCCACATGCCCACCTCTGCACAGGGCAAGCAGGAACCAGCTCCAAGGCCAGCGGCGCACGTCCAACGTGGCGCCACATCCAGGCACCGCCAGGGGAAGGTGGCAGGTCCTCCAAGGTGCACGGCCTACCTGTGACCCCACGCAGAGGGCCCCGCTCGCCCCGCAAGAGGGATGGGGGGGCAAGAAGACCACCCCCCGAGCCAGGAAGTCTGGTTCTCAGAGCAGCTGCACACGACTCCCGCCTCTGCCCCCTAAAACTCCTGGGGCCAATCTCAAAGGAAGAAAACCAGCTCCAGGGTCCAGTGCTGGACGGGCTTCCTGGACGAGGTGGACCCTGAGCTGGATCTCTCAGTCGGGGCAGGGAGCAGATGACAACAGTTCACACCTGAGAAAGTGAGCAGACGCAGAAGCTTCCGGAATCAAATGGCCCAAAAGGTGAGACTGGGAGAACAAAGGCTGGCGGGGGCTGCAGGGAAGGCCCCGGAAGGAACAGGAACAAACCGAGCAGAGCTCACCGAGGCAGGCAGTCCCCCACGGCCCCCAGCGGGCACGTGCTCAGCCCCACAGCCTTCAGGGCACAGAGGGTCAGGCCCCGGCAGTGCCAGGGGAGGCCAGGCGGGCCCGAGGGCACGCACAGCAAGAGCAAACGTCAGGAGCCGAGGCACCCATGCTGCTCCAGGAGCGCCTGCCCCGAGTGGGGTGGGCAGCATGGGCACCGAAGGCTCTTCCGGGAGCCAGAAGAGAGGCCTGGAGCGCGGCCAGTGGGGGCTCCAGCCGGTGGGAGGAGCCGAGAAGCCGTCCAGGTTCAAATAAAGTGACAACTCATGTCTTCGGCACGGCGCCCAGTTGACACCCAGGCCCACAGTGGCCTCCGTGAGGAGAGGCCCGGGGAGTACCTCTCTCTCACCCCTGCGGGCTCTGAGCCACAGGCTGGGCGACACCAGCAGCAAGTCCAAGTTCTGACCAACGCTCCCGGCCCTGGCCCGTTGGTGGGCCTCCCGGGCCTGCAAGGCTCGGGCACAGACCACGCAGTGGGCAGGCACGGCCGAGCTCCCAGGGCCCCAACGCCTGGGCCCAGGCTGCGGCGGCGGGTGCTGGGCAGGGTGTCCTGCGGGAGAGCCGCTCCCGCGGGAATGGGAGGAAGGGCTCGGCCAGGAGCGGGAGCCACAGCAGGGCCAAACAGGCCCCACCAGCCCGGCCACTTCCTTCCTGTCCAGAGGCACGTCCGGCCACCTTGACTGCTGCAGGCGCTTCAGCGTCCGGCCTGGCCACGCCGCCCTACGGCTCAGCCCCGCCAGCTGCCTCCGTCCAGGGTCGGCTCAAGCCGGCGCCCCGACTCCCCGCCCCGACTCCCCCCGGCAGCTCGCGCTGCACCCACAGTGCGCTCCCGGGAAACCCTCACGGGCCTGGAAACACACAGGCTCCTGCGACTCAGACGGTGGCACCCAGGACCCCAACCCCACGTCCCAGGCGGCCACACATTGGGGTGGGGCCTGAACTCGCCCCTAAACATGCCCGTGTCCAAGGGAACCGCGGCGCCTCAGAGGTGACCACGTGGAAGGGGCCTTCACAGCGACAACCCGGGGGATGGTCACTCGGGCGGGACCTGATGCCACAGGATGGCGTCCTGCTGAGGCTGGGTCGGGGCACAGGAACACAGCGGGACGACCACAGGCGGACACTCCAGGGGAGGCCTCGAGGAACCGCCCCCAACGCCGGTCCCGGCCTCCCAGCCGTGTCCATTCCTCGAGCACCGTCCGGCAGCCAAGCGGACCCCGCCACTGGGCCGATCCCCAGGCGGCCGGGAAAGGCCCAGCCGTCAGCTCCCTCATCATCCAGCCACCGCTCAGCGGGCTGGAACGTCCCTGGGCCACGGGCCAGTCCCCGTCCCCGGGAGAGTCCTGACCCGCCTTCCACGGCGCTGGGCTCCCGCTGGCCGGGAAACCACGACGAGCAAGCAGGGACACGGCCCCGGAGTCTCCGGCGTGACCTCCTCCCACGGCCCTCGTCAGGAGGACAAGCCGGCCCGAGAGGCTGTCACACGGGTGGGGACAGCGCCACTCAGCACCTGGGAAATCGGACCGCAGCGACAGGGGCCTCGCCCCGGCCACGTACCTCCTGCTCCCGGAAGAACCTTCCATCCTGAAAGCAACACCCACGGCCGCCGTACCTGGCGTGCCTGTGGCCAGAAAGAGCTCTATGGTCCCAGCTAACAACGGTGACAAAACGGGCACAGAGCTAAGAACCCCCCACGCCCGCAGTACTCCCAATGGAGAAACATAAGAGCAGGTCTGACGGGCCGGCCGGGCTGCGGCACCTCCAGGCAGCGCCCCCGACCCCCCATGAGACACCCAGGGCCCCGTGTGAAGCAGGTTCAGCGCTCAGCGAGGTCACACACGTCACTCTCAGCACAGCACCTGGACCGAGCAAGCCGTCGAAGGTTCTGCAGATCGGGTCACAACACCGGCCGCCTGCAAAGCCCAGGCGGCCACAGCACCTCCCCCGCGCAGAGCCAGAGGGCGCTGGAGCCCAACTTCACAACCCCTTCCCCCGAAATCAGGCCTCCCTGCCCGGTGGACAGAAGCCCCTGGCCACTCCCAGCCTGTGGCCAGCTAGGTCCTGGATCCCCAAGGACACACCATGGCCTGAGCACCAACGGCTACAAAGGACAATCCTCCTGCGGGAGACGGCAGGGGGGAGTAAGCGGAGGCGTGGGCAGCAGGGCACTTCCGCCAGGGTGTCAGCCAGGGCAGAGGGCTCCGCTGGCCCGCAGGTGGCCCTAAGGGCAGGGCAGCCTCTGTGGAAGCAGCAAGGCCACCCTGTCTCAGCAGGTCAGCGCTGCCTGCGCCTGGCCCGGGAGGGGCGAGCGCCTCGCCAGACGGAATTCCCACTCCCGGGGGGTGGGCACGCCTCGCTGGACGGAATTCCCACTCCCAGGGTGGGCACGGCCCTCCCCCACCCCCACCCAGCTCCCACCATCCCAACTCAGGACGTCAGCTTCCTTTGCGGCACAGACACCTGCGAACCCCCAACCCCTTCCCAATCCAAGGTGTATCCTGTCACCCGGCACAGGCCTGCCTGGGGACTGTCCCGGCACAGCTGGGCAGGGGCAAGCAGGCACATCACGTCCACAGACACTGAATGACTAAAAAACACAGGGACCCCGGCTGTGTGGGGAAACCCTTCTCGATCAAGAAATAAAGTGCCAGCAACAAAAGTGGCAGAACAAGTGTCTGAGGGCTGGGAAGGAAAACCCACCGCATACACTCAGGACGGCCAGAGGTGGGGCCTGGGGAACGCTCCGGTTCTGAGGACTAGGGGCTGCACAAAGCTCCAAATAGCCAGACTCTGATACCAAAGGGGTTTTGGGAAAACTCTACGGATTAACTTCGTGTATACCTGATACATGACTTTTTTTTGGCTTTTTAGGGCTGCACCTGCGGTCTATGGAGGCTCCCCATGCTAGGGGTTGAATCAGAACTACAGCTGCCGGCCTACACCACAGCCACAGCCACACGGGATCCAAGCCATGTCTGCAACCTACGCCACAGCTCACGGCAACACCGGATCCTTAACCCACTGAGCGAGGCCAGGGATCGAACTCACATCCTCATGAATGCTAGCTGGGTTTGTTAACCACTGAGCCACGAAGGGAACTCCCTTGATACATGACTTTCAAAACATCTGTTCAAATAATTCTAAAAGAACTGTTCCCGTGCCTAGAAAACACCCCGTGACAAAAATCAGCTCTGCTCCGACCAGAAACCCGATTGCTCCTTGTGGTCCCCAGCCTCCCCGGTGCCTGTGCTCACACTCAGGGCCCCAGGGTCTGCAGAAGGGCCCTGGGGACGCTCACGTCACAGCCCGGACACTGGGCCCGGTCCGCCAGTCTGGACAGGCACCAGAGCCCAAGGGGAGCCTCCGGGGTGCAGGTCGTTGGGCAAGCACCGGAGCAGGGCTCCGCGCAGCCACGGCGGAAAAGCGAGACGCTCCGGGGACTCCCAGGCTGAGCGGGACGCAGCAGTGACTGCGGCCCACCCCGCAGGCAGAAAGGCACCCTGCTGACCCCAAGGACTGCCCGCTGGACACTCAAGCGCAGGGGCAGGTCCCTGCCTGTGCCCGAAGTTTCCAAAGCCACCTCTTCGGGGCAGGACAGTCTCCCTTCAGGTCCTGCCTCCCCACCACCAGCTGTCCCCCTGGGCCCCCAGGACACGGCAGGACCAGGTGCTTCCGGCTAACACCCTGGCCCAGGAACTCTGCATGGGGACACAAGGCTGCCACCGCATTTGGAACCACGGGGGCCCTGGGCCCCTGCTAGTGGAGCCAACGGAAGAGACCAGACCCACAGCAGAGACGGCCAGGGCAACGCACGCTCCAGAGCCCAAGACCCGGAAGCGAGGCCCATCTGCTGCTGAGCACAGGCAGCCACATGCCGGCTGCAGTGCCAGGCCAGGGGTCCCCACCTCAGGGGCCACGTGGGGCCCGAAACACCACCCCTGGAGACGAAGGACATCAGGTGAGAACAGAAGAGTTTCTCCAATAAGAAGCCGGGGGCCCCCTTCTCCCAGGCCTGCTGATGGCAGCCCCCCTCGTGCGGGACCCCTCAGGTCACCTTGCAGCTGCACGGCCAGACAATGAATCAGAGCTGGGGGGCGGGGGGCACAGGCTCCTGTAATCACCACACTGCAGGCGGCGCGCAGACCCCCCTCCGGGCACCCCGTGCAACGTGTCCAGTGGGCACAGGCCCGCACCGTAACGAGGACAGCCCCCCAGTCTGAGACCCCACGGGAAACCACCTGGGTGCAGGGCCAGGGAGGCCTCCGGGCTGGGCGCTGCCCGGCGCACTGAGGGCCAGGAGCCAGCGGCCCGGGACACCCCCCCAGGATCACCGCTCGGGGGGCGGGGGGCCTGCCTGCGGACAGCAACCCTGGCCGCGCCCGTCCAGGGGGCCACATAAGACTGAGCAGGGAGGGGACCAGTGTGCCGCAAGGCCAGCCCTGCCCCCCCCAGTCTTAGGTGGGTCTCCCCTGAGCAGGACTGAGACCTGCAAACTGAGAGGAGGGCTGGCCAGGCCTCAGGCTCCCTGCCGCCTGCCTGCGCTTGGAGGGGGACGAGGTCGGTGGCCAGTCCTCCCCCGAGGCCCCCACCTGGGCAGCCCAGCCAGCAGCACCTGTGCCGTGGGGGGTGGGGGGCGTGGCACGGAGAAGCTGGCCCTTGGGAGCTTTAGCCAAAACCTGACGCGGCGACAAGAAGCCGGCTCCGGAGGCCGCCTCCACAGCCCTGGCCCTGATGCCCCACGAGCCCGGGGCCAGCACCCGGGGCCCCAAGTGCACACAGTCCGTCCCCCGAGCCAAGGAGCCTCCCCAGCAAAGGACACGTTCTCGAGGCAGGACCCACGGGGACGGCAGCGCGGGCAAACCACCCCCAGCCCCGCGAGGAACTCGGCAGAGCGCCCGAGGCCCCTGCCCCAAGCCACCCCCAGCCCCGCGAGGAACTCGGCAGAGCGCCCGAGGCCCCTGCCCCAAGCCACCTCCAGCAGCAGGAATCCTGGGTCGAGGAGCCCACAATCTGGGCTGTGACCTGGGCACAGAGGTTGAAGGCCGCCATTCAGAGGTGAGCGCGACAAAAACCTCCCCTCGCTGGCCTGGCGACTCCAGGGCGTAGGGGACACGCGGGGGGTGGGGGGAGGGCAGCGCGCCGAGGGGAAGGAAACGCCGAATCCCCCCGGGGCAGCAGCCCCCACGCCTTATCCCAAGACGCTGCCCCCACAGGGCACCCCCGAGTCACCTCTAAAGCAGAGCCAAGCCCCGCTAGCACGCACGCGCGTGTCTGCGCACAAGCAGGCACCCGCACACGCTCCCACCCGCGTAAGTGCGCACACACAGCACCAGGTCGGCTCCCCGGCGGGCAGCGCCTGCCCAGGGCCCTGGCAGAGCGTCCGCCTCACCAGCCCCACCTGACAGCCGAGGAGCTCGGGCCACTCCGAGCGCCAGGCCTCACGGCAGCCAAGAGTTTGGGGTGACTGCCGAGCAGGGGGTGAGGGTGAGGGGGTCTGGGGCCGGCAGCAGAGGATCTGCAGCCTCACGCCTCCCTCTGCCCCTCCGAAAGCCCGCCGGGGCGGGGGCAGCAGGCAAGGCCTCCGCAGGCCCCGCACCGCACACCAGCCGGGGCAAACCTGACAAGCTCCAGGTGCAGAAACCCGCTGACACCAGCCACCTTCGCAGGGTGGCGACGGCATGGCATGGCCAGGCCAGCTTCCCAACAGCCACAGAGTGAGGACGGCCAGATGGCCTCCGGTGACCAGCCCGGCTGCGCTGACCGAGGCCCAGGGCCCACGACGCCCCATGCAGCCGTGCCTGAGCTCTTCCTAAGGACATGCTTCCCCTCGGGCTGTCCCCGCCTTCCCGCACCCTCAGGACAGGAAGGAGGCCTGTGGCACAGCTCCTACGAGAGGTGCCGGAGCCGCCACCCTCCAAGGTCATCGGGTCATCCAAAGCCAGGGCTTCTCTTGGCATGTATGACTGTGAGAAAAGCACCAACCTGACCTTCACTCACTCCCCAAGAGCTGGGAGCTAAGGTCAGCTGCTAAAAGCCCCTCCCCAGCACACGGGGGCCTTGGGAGTCCGCTCCCAAGAGAGCTGCAACTTGGGCTTAATTCCAAGCAGCAGAACCCCCCACCCCCACCCCGGGCAGCTACTCAGGGCCGCCCAAGGGCCAGGGCCTCCAGGACGCACTGCCCGCACTCCCACCCGCTGGCCCCAGCCCAGGAAGCTCCCGGAGGGCTTCGGTTCCCTTCCCCCTGCCCAGGGTCCAAGGGTGAGCTCTCAGCAGACGTCTCAAAGCCATTCTATTTCTTGGCCTTTCCTCTTCCACAAAATTCCCCGAGGACACAGCTCCCACGGGAACCAGGCCACAGGAAGAGAAATTAAATCCTACGCTAGACACTCTTCCAGGGAAGGGAGCCAAAAGTGGACATTTTATTCTCGCGTCTTTAATCGGCAAGACCAAGGACGAGCACCCCCGCCTCTCCTCCTCTGCCAAGGCAAACACCGCTCAGAGCTGCAGTTGAGGCGACACAGGGGCCAAAGCAAACAGCTGAGCTGCAGCTCAGAGTGACACCGAGCAAGGCTAGATCCCAGCCACTCTCCCACAAGTCACCAGTCTGGGCACAGAGGCAGCAGCGCCCCTGGACAGAACAAAGAACTAGCCAGACTAGCCTGGGTCTACACACAGTGGCTTTAGCTGTGTCCTGACTGCACCTGCTGTCAGCTGGTCCCTGCCCAATCTGTGTGCCGAAGTCCCCCAGCCTGTACCAACCAGCTCCGCTGGGGACCCCGAGCTCCCCAGTGACCTGCCTCGGTAGGTGCAGCGCCACACCTCAAGGCCCCTCAGTCAGGCCGCGCCGGGCAGAGGCGTGCCACCCGCAAGCCCCGGGTGCCTGCGTCTGTGCAGGCGCCCAGCACCCACTTCCCGACAGGTCCAACCTGAAAGTTCTGAGGGCGCGCCCCGCCTTCCCGCGGGAGCTCAGGCATCACATCAGCTGACCCGCCACAAACCGCAGACCAGCCTGTTGAATGCACGCCCAAACCCTCTGTTCTGCTGGCGGGGGGGGGGGGGCCTCAAAGTCCCCAGGCAGGCAGACCCCAACAGTTTTCTGCCACCACCCGGCCAAGATTTCGCCTCGGGCCTGCAAACAAATCACAGCTCCATCCAGAAGCTGCTCAGCTGGAACAGCACACCGGCGTCCGGTTTCAAGAGTTTTATTAAGGCCAGTCGGGGGGTTCCCCGTGGCAAAGTGCGCCACGCGCCCCCTCCTCATTCTCACCACAAAAGTTCCTCTTTCGTGGTTTCAGAGCAGAAGCAAGGGAAGCGGGAAATAACAGCAGGGCCGGCACTTCTCTTCTCTCCCTCGCAGAAATGAGCAACTGGTAATGGAACTAATGACTAATAATTTGATAAACTCCCTCCCGACAGCACGTAGAGAGCAACGCGAGCAAAAACGTATGCCTCCAACCCGACGGATACAAACACGAAAACCCCGAAGGCTGCTGTTCCTTTTATGTGCTGCTTCCTCGCCAGTCTCCACTCCCTTTCCAACAGCTCCAACACGGCTTCGGAACTCAGTCAACCCTGACCCGGCTCGAGGATTCTTCCAGATGACCTGGCAACAACTTTAAAACCTTTCTGAGAAGCCGTGATTGACTGCAGCTGCCCTGGCCTCCAGCTGAAAGCTAAGGGGCCCCCGGAGGCCTCCCTCCTAGCGAGCAAAGCGGGCTTGGCAGGCCGCGGGCTAAGGAGGCACAGCCGTAGTTGTTTAACACAATTAGAAACTGTTGCTCCGCCAGCGCGCTGCAATCCCGTTCCGCCGCCATGAACCAGCAACGCCGCGTAAACACCCACTCGAGCCTCCCGGCCCACCGCTTAACCTCCAGTTTTGAAATCGAGCACAGCTGCACAAGAGGACCGCGTGGGCCGCCAGGGCACGAATCGCCCGCAAGAAAAAGCAGCCTAGAACAGCCCGGAGCCATGGAGCCTGGGTCTGTGCGGGTGGGGGCGGGGGTCCAAGCCGAGAAAATGGATGCTAAAAAGCGGCAGTCCGCGTGCCTCTCAACGTGCACACAAGGCGCAAAACTGGCCGCGGCGGGGGCGGAGAGGGGTCCTGCAGGTTGCACGGTGCTCAGACCCACACCCGCGTTTTGCACCGGGGGATGCGAGCCGACTCCGCACACATCAGTAGCAGAGGCAGGCGCGCCAGCCTCCTACACAATTAGTCTTCTCCCTCCGCGGTTACATAAGATGACGGATTATCCGTCCACCCATCCAACCTGCCCGCGCGCGACCTCCCACCCGGCCACGTCCATTGACTCCGAGAAGGAGTTGTGGAAAAGGAAAGCCTGTTGAGAAAAAAAGTGCCCAAGGCTTGCGTAACCGCGCCCGGCAGGGCCACCACGGCACAAGGCGACGGGCAGCCGCGGCCCGGGACCCCAGGAGCCTCTGGACGCCGCAGCCGGACGCCTGTGCCCCCGCCCCACTCAGGTCCGAGGGCTCCGGCCCCCGGGCGCGCGGAGCTGTCGGGGCAGGGACGCCGCGCCATTCTGTGCCGGAACGGCGCCGGGTCCCCGCGGCTGCGCGAGGAAGACCCCCGAGGGCCCAGGGTCCGCCCTGGGCGGGCGCGGGGCTCACCTTGTAGACATTTTCCGTGAGCCGGTGCATCTCCTCCGAGCGAGACAGCGACATGGTGCTGGTCCGAGTGCACCACGGACCGGAGCGGAAGCGCGAACGGAGGCGACGGCGGACGCAGCGAAAACTGCAGGGAAAAGACGCGCGAAGCCGAACCAGAAGCGCAGCAGCCCGCCGGCGGCTACCTTTATAGCCGTCCAGGCCCCGCCCCCTATAGGCCCCGCCCCCCGCGCGCCCGCCCCCGCCGCACCCGGATCACCGCCCCCGTGCGCCCGCCCCCGCCCAGCCGCTGCTGCTAGGCAACCTGCAGGCCCCGCCCCCGCGACGCTTTTTCCATTGGTACATTCCCGAGACAGGGGAAAGGGGGCGGAGACGAAGGCGGAGCTTGTGGGCTAAAGCCAGGCAGTGATTGGTCCATGGCGCCGTCGCTCGCAGGGGAGGAGGCGGAGGGGCAGCGCGTGCTGGGGCCCTGGGAACAGCCTGGGGGCCCCTGGCGACAGCCGGGCTGGGGGCGGGAAGCGGGGGCGGGGTAGCGCAGGAAGAAGGGAGCAGAAGGCGTGTTATGGGGGGGCGACGCCGGCGGCAAACGCGTGTGGGGGCGGCACTTCGCAAAGCGGCGAGTACCCGCGGCGGGCTCTTGGACGTTGCTGTCCCGAAGGCGGCCGAAGGCGAAGGGGTCGGGGGCTCGCGCTGGGCAGAGTAGGGTTCCTGGCTGTTTGGTCGCCTGCTGCGCGGGCTTGGTGAAAGATGGTGAGGGGCAGGGCGCTGCCCCGGGGACCCGACGGGGTCGCGGCACTTTTGGAGGTAAGTCCACCGGGCAGCGGCGACCCCCAGGCCAGCCCTTCCGATGAGGGAGAAAGAAGGATGGGCTCCGGACAAGGAAGGATCCTGGGGAGAACCCGGAAGAGGGGTGGACCTCTGGGGGAAGACCTTGGAAGGGGTGCGTCTTGGGGAGGGGTTGGGGCTGGAGAGGGGAGGGACCTGGGTTGCGGAAGGGGACTGGGG
>PVHT021183567.1:0-46466 GCA_004024745.2 Catagonus wagneri
TTTGGGACACAAAATCTATCGTATTGACTTATGATCTTTGTACACCTATAACTGAAATAAAATTCATTGTTAATATGAAAAAAAAAAAAAAAAGACTGCCCTTGAGCCTCAGGGGTGTGGCCCAGGGACCCCCTGAAGCGGGGTGACCGGCAGGAAGGGCAGAGAGCCAGAGGCAAGGCCAGGCCACACGCGCACACAGAAGAGGTGGTGACACGGTGGGGCGGATAGGTGGCGGTGAGCGCGCACAGGGCGGCGGTTGCGCAGCAAGGGGGGCGGGCAGGCGCGGAGGAAGCAGGACGGGGCTTGGATAGAAAGTGTTTACTTCTCGGCAGGACTGCCGGGCCCTGCAGGGGGGCACCGCGTGGGGTGGGGGCAGGGGGGACAGGCGAGTCCACGGCTCCGCCCCCCAGCAGGTGTGACCCTCCAGGAGACGCGCAGGAGACCACCCCAAAGGGGACCCTGGGGGAGAAGGGACCCCGGCTGCTCAGCACCCGGAGCCGACGCAGACCAGTTCCCGGCAGACGGGGGTGGGGGCCCTGGGCCTCTCCGGACAGAGGCCTCCGGGGAGCCCACATTCTCCAGTTTCTTTTTCTTTTCTTATTTTCAGGGCCACACCCGGAGCATATGGAGGTTCCCAGGCTAAGGGTGGAATAGGAGCTGCAGCCGCCGGCCTTCACCACAGCCACAGCAACGCCAGATCCGAGCCGCGTCTGCGACCTACACCACAGCTCACGGCAACGCCCGATCCTTAACCCACTGAGTGAGGCCAGGGATCGAACCTGCAACCCAGTTACTAGTCAGATTTGTTTCTGCTGCGGCAAGGCGGGAGCTCCCATTCTCCCGTTTCTGACAGGCCGCCCTCTGCACCGCGCCCCTGACTTCTGAGGTTCCCAGCGGTCCTGGCCTCCCCACCTGAACCCAGAAGCTGGAAAAGGCCTGGAGCGGGGCCAGCCCTGCCTCCCCACTGGACAGCACACTGGGTGGGGGGTGGCTGGGCACTGGAAGCCCCCATGAGAAGGGGGATGGGGGGCAGGGTGCACCCAGGACCCGCGTTCTTAGTTTTCGCCGCCAGCAGCACTGCTTTGATGACCCTCCCTTCAAAATGCAAAGATACTTTCATCTCTAAGGGTGACCAGCACAGGGAGAAACCCACCGACGCAAAGCTACGGCGTTTCTGGGATCTCAAAGTGAGCAGAGCTGCATTCTGAGGTGGAGACGAGTACCCCCAATGATCTGGGGGCCCCCAGGACAGAGAAGCAGCCCTGAGGCAGGAAGGGGCAGCTCCCCAAGTGGGGACAGAGTGACAGCCAGGCCAAGGGAACTAGCGGGGGACCAGGCTCGGGGCGGCCCTGCCACAGCTCCCACGGGAGAGAAGACCCCACCGCAGGGCGAGGCGGGGGAGGGGGTGCTGGGCAGACACCAGCCTCGGACCCTGGCCTGGAGGCCTGTGCTCCTAGGTGGCTTCCGATGTGACTCCTGGGCAAGCAAGCGGCCTCGTGGAGCCTCCGCCACCTGGACCCCACTCGCCTCGGGGACAGGGCAACAGGCAGCCCGGCCCTCAGCCTGATTCACCCTCTGGGCTCCTGGCAGGTGCCGTGTGCAGAAAAGACTGCTGCCAAAGCAGGGGAGGGGGCTCTACCTGCTTCCCCTGGCAGGATGAGGTCCCCAAAGGCCAGGGCCAGGTGTCCACTCCCAAGGGGGTCCTGCCAGGTCCACCCTGAACCTGCGCCGGCTCCAAGCAGCCCCGAGGGAACACCCCGGTGAGGCCGGGCACCTGCTGCCCTCACTGGGCAGGCCGCTGGCACGGGACCAGCAGAAGAAAGCGCTGCCCAGACCGGACAGCACAAACGTCCTTGTCACCCAAGCCACAGCCCGGGCCCTGAGCTCCGTCCAGAGAATGAAATTCTAAGCCAGCTCATTCATTAGACAAACAGTTACCGAGGGGCCGCAGTGCGCAGGGTCTCCCACCCTTGCCCCGGAAGCTGAGGAAGCCGTGGTGCCCGGGCAGTCTGGCCTTCGACAGTGGCCCTGGGACCTGTGGTGACCCCCACTGGCCTCGCGGCTGCTGGGGGCCATCCTGCTGGCCCGCGGCTGGCATATCTCGGAGCTGACATCTGACAGGTGGAAAGCGGATGCGGCCGCACAGCCATGGACAGCAGGCCCGCCGGCAGGGGCAGGGCCGGGTGTGTCTGCGGGCCCCCCCCAGAGTGGGGACAGGCCAAGGGGACAGGCCAGAGTGGAACCACCGGTGAGACAGTGATGATGGTCCTAGAGCTGGACAAGAGGGAACAGAGGCTCTTATAAGAGGGAGGGCATTTCTGGTGGCCCAGCCAGGTCACACGTAAGGAGGCTGAGGGTCTGGGGGGCGGGGAGGGGCGGGGAGGGGCAGCCCCCGGGGCCTCCAGCTAGCAGCGGGAGGACAGGGAGGACCAGGTTTCAGACAGGACCTGGCTGAAGTCACCACATGAGGGCAGCTACCAGGAAATCCCAGCAGAGTCAGCTGGCCCCCTGGCCCCCAGTGCCCTGACCCCGGGTAGCCAGGCTTTCTGTATTCCGCTCCCCTTGAGGGTGGGCGGGACCCTCTGCATTTTTTTTTTTAGGGCCGTGCCCGTGGCATATGGAGGTTCCCAGTCGCCAGGGGTAGAATCAGAGCTGCAGCTGCCAGCCCGCACCACAGCCACAGCCACAGCAGATCCAGCCACGTCTGCGACCTACACCACAGCTCACGGCAACGGCGGATCCTTAAGCCAATGAGCGAGGTCAGGGATTGAACCCGAGTCCTCGTGGTTCCTAGTTGGATTCTTAACCCACTGAGCCATGGGAACTCCCAGGTCTCACTTCTATGAGCAGAACCCCGCGAAAGTGAGGGAACACTGTTTCGGAGGTTCTATTACAGAAAGGCTGTGATGGGCCAGGGGAAAGGCCCCAAGGCGGCAGCCCCTGTCCCGGCCGACAGCCAGCGAGGATCTGAGGCTGTACAACAGCCCTGGGGGTTGAGGGGCGGGGGAGCCTGCGAGGAGGCCCTTCACAGCCCAGCCTGGAGATGCCTGAAGCCCCGACTGACACCCCAACCCAGATTCCAACCCACAGGAACTGTGAGATGCTGACCAGTACACAGAGAAGCGGCGGAGGGAGGGAGGCTGGGGGAGACACTCCGGCCTGAGCCATAGACGCAGGTGCTCCACGCCCCCAGGCCGGCTTCCCCTTCACGCTGGGCCCGGGGCACTTCGGCCCTTGGCCACTGCCAAGACACAAGGCCCTGGAGGCCCCCGCGGGGCGTCTGTGCCCTGTCCCCTCCCATTTTGCATGACACGCTCAGGGCTGTTTACCCATCTCCCAGTGCAGAATTTCCACTCGGTACTTAGCACTGACCCGCAGCGGGTGTGAGGGACGCAAGTGCCCAGTGTGCATCTTGCCGACTTTTCTCGATTTTATCTGTTTTCACACTCGTTAAGGGCTTTTTAAGAGTTCGCCCAAAGATGCATTGCAACTTAATTTAGATTTAATTTTAATATTAATTTAAAACAAATTAAAAGCTTATTTTTAGGAGACCCGCAGGGATGCAAAAAGTCTCAAAAAGGAGACCGGCTTCAGGCAAACTGCCCTCGAGTGACCCGCTGGCCGGGAGTGCGGCAGGCAGGCTGGAGAGGGCAGCTGCCCGCTGGGCGGCCCAGCCACTCCTGGGGGACCACAGAGCCCGGCTCCGAGCCCTCCGTGGCCTGCAGGGCGAGGAGGGCTGTGCACACGGCCAGGGACGAAGGCGTCCATCGGCACGGCTCTGCACAGTGCGGCCGAGCCAGGGGGCGGGTGGGAACCCGGATCCTGTCCTCATGTCCGAGTCCAAACCTGGGTCCTGAATCCACCACCTGCCGGCTGCGAGGGCCCTGAGGGGAGTGACAGGAGGAGGGACCTGGGGCCCACTCCACTGAATGCCAAGTGTCCTTGGAGGCACAGGGCTGTGAGCGCAGCCCGGGCGAGGCGAGCCACCGGGGCCTGGAGAGTCGGGGCTCGTGGGGAGGGGCCTCCACGCGCAGGGGGCTGCCAGGCGGTGGGGAGCCTCAGCGCAGAGGCCACCCGACGCTCCAGGGATGGTGCTGAGGCTCACTTGGGGCAGGTGGGTGGCAGAGGAGAAGGCCCGAGGCCCAGGATGCCTGCCGAGGGCGCACCAACCACGTCGGGGGCCCCTACGGGTCTGCGGGGCTCAGGCTGATGACCCCGGGGCTGCCCACGGGGACAGAGGGAGGGAGCGAGGAAGCGGGGAGGAGGGCCGGCCGCTGACCGCGGCGTCCAGTCAGGACCTTAGCGGCACAGGGTGGAGCTGGCCAGCCGCGGTGCGGACGCCTCCTTGGGCGGCTCCCCAGACCAGCCGCACTCACTCAGCCTCGCTCTCAGCGGCCAGGTCTGGGCACTGGTGCCCGTCTGGGGCCAGGGTTTGGGGCGTGGGAAAGGGGGAGCTGCCGAGGCCCGGCAGGGCACACGCCCGTTGGGAGAGGGCTGAGGACCAGGCGGGGGGCGCGGGACAGCCGCGCGGGGAGAGAAGTCCCAGGTCTCGCCCAGGCGTAGGGCAGGCGCTGTCCCAGCTCGAAGCTGGGATCACGGCCCGGTGCCACAGGCATCTCTCCCCACGCACTCGGTAAATCCAGCGACAGGCTCCTCGGGGGGCCCAGGACCAGTGCCCACACCGGGCGCTGCAGTGTGTTTACGAGCGGGGCCATCCGAGGACGCGGTGCCCTCAGCATAAGAAGCCCCAGGGGGCTCCCAGGAGCCTCCCCTCACCCCGGGCTTCGAGCCTGCGGCCTCCAAGCTGGACACAGGGTCGGCACCGCCAGCACCCAGCTCGGTTGACGGGTCCGGGGCCTCCCGCACCTCACTCCACGGGGCCCCAGGACGCTCCCAGCTGGACCCGGAGCCCCAGAGCAGGGCTGGCGACCGCGCTGCTCCCGTGACATCACCCTCCACGAAAAGGCCCAGCTCTCACCCCCCGGGCCTGCCAGCTTCCGCCCTGCAGCCCCAGAAGCCACAGCCCGCGCGGGCGGAGGGACGGAGGACGTGGGCAGGGGTGCGGGCGGACGCAGGGCCAGGCCTCTCTCTGTCTCCTAATATCCTGTGGTCACACTGAGGCCCCGAGACGACGGGACCGCACAGCCACCGTGGAGACGGACTGGGGGACTGTGGCCCGTGAGGCAGAGCCGCCGTCCGTCCCCAGGGAAGCAGCTCCTCCTGCGAGCCCCCAGGGGCCGGTCACTCCCTCGCCAGGGTTGTGTCCACGTGTGGGTGCCAGGACCAGCCAGCTGGGGCTACGGACGCCTGGAGCGGGGCCTCCGGGACCGTGCCCGCCTGGTCCACAGCTCCTCAGAGGCAGAGCAGGGGCCATTCACCGCCACCAGCCCCCAGCAGCCACACGCTGGCCCTGCCACGCCCTCCTCCCAGGCCTGCCTTGAGGCTGAGAACCAGGAGCCACCTGCAGAGGGCCGGTCAAGGGCCAGACAGGAAGGGGACCCCCGGTGCCTGGCTCCCGCTCCGACAGGCCCCTCCTTTGCGGCAGGGGGAGGGGGCAGCGGTGTCTCCTTGCTGTGTCCCCACCGGCCCCGGGCCTCCACCGCACAACCTCCCATGTGCGCCCAGGGGCCACCCTGCACATCACAGCGTGGCACTGCGCTGCCCAGCGGACCTCTCCCTGCCTGCCGAGTACTGGGGGCCTTCAGGGACAGCGGAATGACGGGTGGCGGGCGGGAGCTGACCTACGGAATGGCGGGGCTTGGGTTAGGGAGACCCCAAGGCACAGAGAGGCAGGGGCCGACCTGCGGGTCGGCGCAGGGCGGAGACGCTGACCACAGCCTCCCGGAGGAGGACAGCCTCTTCTGGAGGGACAACATGGGGACAGCCTCGTTCGGGGCCGGAGCCTGGGGCGCGTGCTGGCAAGGGGCCAGCTCCAGGTCGGCAGGCACCGAGGACGAGGACGGGTTCCACCGTGACGGGGGAGGAAAGGGGCCGAAGCAGGGGCGGGCGGCGGGCCGGCACCAAGCCCCGCCCGTCGTCAGCCCCGAGTCTGCCGCGGAGGGTCACTGGGGACCTTCGGGCTCCACCCCCAGCAGGTGGCCAGGAGCTGAAGGACGGAGCAGGTGGCGGCGAGTGGAGACAGACCGGAACGCACATTCTGATCGCTGGGCAGGCGGGCTCTCCCGGGGGGCCAATTCCTTGAAGGCTAGTTATTAGCGTCCGGGAGCGAGGGTGTGCCCGAGCCTGAGTGGGCGCGGGGGTATGGAGACCTGCCTGGAGGTGTGAGCCCACGTGCGCTGGCGTGACACGCGTCCATGCGCTCCTGTGAGCTCGGCCAGTTAATGGGCTGGCCGGCCTCTGCAGACGCAGGGGGCCTCTGGGCCCGCGCCCGGGGCCGCCTGCAGAGCCCCAGGGAGGAAAGGCCTGGCTTCCCCGACGAAGGAGCGAGGTGGCCTTTCCACGAAGACGGCAGAGGGAGGCTCAGCGCCTCCTTAGGGCAGCTGAGGCTCTTCTCGTGCTTGGCGGGGTGTCCCAAGAAGACACAGCCCAGGTTCCCCTCGAGGATCCCAGGCTGCCACTCAGAGACCTCTCCCGCGAGCGCACTCGTCCTCTGCCCCTCCCCTGCATTTCTGGTGATTTCTAGTGGAAACCAAGTTTCTGCACTTGGATAGAGAGGGGCTGTTCCAACTTTGCTTCTGGTTCCAGACACACAGTGGGCCCCCCCCTTCCCCAGCTCCAAAATCTTTGGATGTGAAGACAGTAGACTCTTTGTTGGGGGGGTGCTGGGGGACGGGAGGGGGCAGGGAACCCTGCCCACCTGTTCATTCTCTCCCCCTCCTCCCCCGCCTTAGGCCAGAATGAAAAAAAAAGCTTCCTGACTGATCCAATCTGGAACCTAATCGTCAGGACAGCTGCGGCGGCCCTCGGATGCCAGCCCGGCTGGCTCCCTGCTTGGGCACTGGACGCCGCCCCACCAGGCCTGAGGCCTGTTGCAAACCCAGACTGACCCCGTAAGCGGGGCCGAGGCAGCCTCTCCACTGCTGGGGCGTGCCCCCCACCCCGAGCCCACGCCCAGTTCCCAAAGACCGGTCCCCGTCCTCTGGTGGCAGCTGCTGGCAGGGCCGCGGGAGGCAGTAATATTATATATTACAACAAACAGGGGCGGCCCACTGACAAATAGGCCTGCGTGATCTAAACGGTATATTATCCCATAAAAACGTCAGCGGGCAGGGCGTCAAAGCCAAGACGGAGCAGCGGCCCTGGAACACGGGCTCCAGGGCCCAAACCCTCCTCAGCATCGCCAAGGACGGAGGGGGGGGGGGTTCTACACAGCGCACGCTGGTGTGATTTTGCTGTTTGCTTGTAACCCAGTCTTTGGTGGGATAAAGAAGGTTCTGGGGGGCCTGGGGAACCCCAGGAGCCATCCCCTGGAAGGCGGGGCAGGAAGGAGCTCGGCCGGGCGTGCAAGCCACCCAGTGCCCAGCACCGCATTCTGCAGCCCTAGGGTTGGCCACGCCAGGAGGTGCAAAGCCCACCTCCGAGGAGGCCCTTCTAGAATTTTCTCTGGAGGGCTGAGGAGGGGCCAGGCCTTCCTTCAGAGGGGCCTAAGGCAGCAGCCCGGCCTGGGGGGATGGCTTCTATTCACAAGTCATCCAGGGTGGGTCGACGGGGCTACCGAGCTCTGGCGATGTGCGGCTGGGGAGCAGGGCGCCACCCCAAAGGCCGTGCAGGATTTTCTCATGGGACGCCCCAGGCAGAGGCAGCCCGACACTCCGGCCTCCCCGCCTCCCTTCGCGATGACCCCTCGCCAGCGTGATCACAGCCTCTCCGAGAGGGCCCTTGCCATGGGCTGAGATCAGGGTGTCCGGTGGGGATCGCCCCTGGGACTCCGGCCACGCCAGTCAAGGCAGCCGCCCGCCCCACAGGGTGCCTGGGGCGGAGGGGCAGCTCCCATCTGTGGGCCTATACTCGGATATTTATGGTAGGGAGGAAGCCAGGCGGGGCCCAGAGGCTTCTTTCAGGAGGAAGGGCAAGGGGGCACTGGGAGTGGCGACCAAGGCCCCCTTCCGCCCGCCTGGAAAGCACTCATTCCCAGTGGTGCTGGCTGCAGTCTTTCTGTGCTTGGGAATTCCCAGCTCAGGGCCGGTCCCAGGCTCAGATCCTGGAGTTAGACCAGGAGCATTCTGGGAAGTGTAGTCCTTGGGGAGTTGGGAGGGCCTGCTGGGATTTCTGGGGGCATTGTGTCAAGAGCAAGCAATCAAGAGAGAGCAAGAGAGGTTACCCCGACCCTAATCCCAAGGTGGAAGTCTGACATTCTTGGGAAATGGCTGAACTTAGACATCTATTCCCTGAAAAGACACCACCCCCTGTTGGCTTCCAGCCTCAGATCACACCCGGAGCGGTTTTTCTGAGCAAGCCACCCAGAGCCCTTATTTTGGTGGGGAGACCTGGAACTCCCCAGAGAGGGAAGACCTTGCCCAAAGGACATCAGCTCGTCCTCTGACAGCTGTCCCAAGACAGCAGGACAGACAGGAGTGCTACCTGCGGGGCTCCAGGAAGGGCTGCAGTGCATCCACACGCTCTGGCACATTATTTATGCTCACCCGGAGCTCTTATTTTGGTGGGGAAACCTGGAACTCCTCAGAGAGGGAAGACCTTGCCTAAAGTACCCCAACTTGTCCTCTGATGGCTGTTCCAAGACAGCAGGACAGACGGAGTGCTACCTGCGGGACTCCAGGAAGGGCTGCAGCGCACCCACACGCTCTCACACATTATTTATCCTCACAGCCTGCGCTGATGACATATGTAAGTTGACAGCGAACATCCTATCAACTTGCTGGAGTGTATCTTGATTGTTAAAACACACTCTTAAAGGTGTACGATCATTTATCAAATTAAAATAGCGGCGCCTCGCCTGTCCCTTTTCTGTCTCTCCTGCAGCCTCCCTCCTCCTCCGGCCTCCTGGGTTTCCTGCCCTTGCGCCCAGGCCCTGCTCCTCGGGTGGGGCTGGGGGGCCACTGTCCCTGCTTCCAGGGACCAGACTCAGCGCCCCCCCGCACCCAGCCCTCCACCCCCAGGGCCAGAGAAGCCCACTAATCGCCAAGAAGTGACAAATGCCAGAAGCCCCACCAATTAAACCTCAACTCAAGCAAAGCTCAGTGGCCAGTAAATTATTATTTTTATTAGCTTGAACCAAGTTCTCGTAAGAGAGAAAGTCAACTTGCTCCCATGAATGGCTCTTGTATAATTTATTTAACTCCGCACTCTTTGCCAAAGCCTGGAATATTTTTAGCTCGTTCTGTTGTTGGATTCGGCTTTTTTATGTGTGTTTCTGAGGGGTATTTTTAGCTCCCTCCATGTTATTCTAACAGCCTCCCGTGCGTTTGGTCCTGTCTGTGCGGGCTGTTGAACCCAGTCTCGCAGCAGACGAGGGAGATTTCTAAGAATAAACGGGAGCGTTTGGGGGTGACGGGAATGGCACGAGGCCGCTCCCTGCCTCGCTGGCTAATTTGCCTTAGTGCTCACGTGACCTGGATATTCCTATAGGAATATCCTTGTGGGAATAATCAGACATGGGGGCAGCACGAGCCCTACTGAGAAAAAACCCACATTCCAAAAATGGCTCCGCCGGAGCGGGCGAGGCAGCCGCAGCCTGGCGGGTCCACGCCGCCGGATCGGATCGCGGGCTCCGCGGGGCGGCTCCGGCTTTGATGTCGGCTCCGTCACTTACTGAGCAGGGTGGGTAGAGTCCCAGGAAAGTAACTCTTTTCACACCTACTTAATGTTGGTAACTGTTGCAGAAACACTCCATCCTGTCATTGATTTAATGAGGTATTTACGAAAATGGATTTTTTTTTCCTTTACAAAAAAATATCACGTGAGGAGGGAGGGGGGAACCTCCGATGGGGTCTTTTCACACCAGGAAATGATCTTTTTTCCTCGACTGCGTTTTTCTGGTTTTCTTTTCGGAGATGGGCCATCAGAAGCACTTTTAGCAGGAGAGAAGTTTGTGGTTCTCCCACCAGAAGGAACCAGCCGCCCTGTTCACGCCCCATAACCGCAGGCCCAGGGCCCAGGCTTCCGGGCTGGACGGCTTACACCCCAAAGAAGCCGGGAGAAGGGGCGGAGAGAGGGGACCCACGCGCGGCCTCGATGGGCTCCCCCGCCTTCCTAGGGTGGAGACCCGGGTGATCCTCGGAGGCTCAGCCCCCCCCCGAGAAGGATGCGGGGCGGGACGGGGGCCGGCCGGGCTGCCCCCCACTAAGCGCGACCCCCGAGTCGCTGCAGGCAGCAGCGCTGATGAAAAATCGGGTTGGTGCGTCTTTGACTCCCCACCCCCCCACCCCCACCAGATTTCACAGCTTTGCCTCCAGACCATCTGTATTAGAGACGAAATCTAACGCTGCACTAAAAATAATGATTCCAAACATTTTAATTGCACCTTTTGGTGACAAGGTTACTGGAGCAGCACTTTACCATAAAACCCTGCAGCCTGATGATAAAGCTATCGGCACTTTCATTTTTAGAAAAACAGTGGAAGCAGTCCTGGAGCCCAGCGTCCCATCAGGGTCCCTGGAGCTGACATTTTCAAAGCACTGGGTGGGAAGCAGGAAGGGCAGCTCCAGTGCAGGACGGGGAGGGAGAGGCCTGGCCCGGGCTGGACGGCCGCGCCAGACACAAGCCACGCTCGGAAGCCGGGGACTCCATGTCCGGTGGCTGGACCCTACTCACACGTTAGAGCCGGACAAATAGGAAGAAGCTCGGAGCAATTTTCCTTTCAGCAGGGCCGTCAGTAGGGAGGGGCAGGCCGGGCTGCTGCAGCCGAAGCCCGTGAACCTGAGGCCATCCACGGAAATGAGAAAAGTCCGCCAAACCGGCTGTTTTGAAATCCACACGCAAGATGCACAGACGCACACCAAAAAATTTAACTTAATTATACTCTTTTCTTCTTAAACTAGATCATGTATCGACACAGACCAAAGCGAAGTAGTCCAAGGCATGATGCCTTTAAAAAAAAAAAAAAATTGAAGCAGCTAAATTTTAAAACCAATACAAGATCCTGGTTCTCAGCAATTTCAAAAGGCTTTCAGTGGCAGATGTTTCTAGCTGGACGCCCACGAGGCCAGCCTTCCCGTCACAAATGGGTCCAACATCTCCAAGCACAATAGGTTCTCTGGTCCCCTGGGAGGTGGAAACAGCCTCCAGGAGCTGGGACACGTGGCTCTCCAGCACCCCCCCCCCCCACCTCAGGGTGCCCTGGGGACCTCCAGCGCCCTCTAGAGCACCCTGCCTGTGGGGGAGGTAGGCCGGGTCTGGGTCAAGGACACGGACCAGGCCAGCACCCACCCAGTTTCTCCAAACCCTCCGTGGTCAAACCTGGACCGAGCAAGACAATGGTTCGCGCCATGCAGACCACGCTCCTACCTGGCTCGGTGGTGCCTGCATCTGGAAAGAAGAGCAGAAAGGAGAAATGGCGGCTGACCAGGACCCAGTCAGGGCTGTGGGCTACTGAGTGGGGGTGAGAGGCAGCAGTGACCTCACCTGCCAGGGGATCCGGCCCGGCCATGCCTCCCCAGTGGGGACAGCCCAGGCCTGCTGCCGCTCTACTGGCAGAGCCTCGGTGTCGGGGGCTCCTCCCCAGCCTTATTTCTGTGACCCTCTAGGCTAGAGGGCATGGCAAATGGGGGGGGTCCCCCGCAGCCGCTCCCTCCCCACCCCCTGACCAGCAGGCTCAGCAGGCACCGCCAGCCTGCAGCCAGAAAGGGCTGGTAGGGAAGCTGTGGCACTGTCCCTGCTGCCAGCACGAGCCCCCCAACCGAGCTCCCCAGTGCGGGCTGAGGTGGGTGGGCAGGGTCGCCCACGAAGGCGCAGGACAGGGACAGCCAGGCCAGATACTTAAAATCACCAACTGCCCTGGCAAGGACTTCTGCTCCTCGGAGTTATAAATCCAGCAGGGAAAGAAAGAAAGGAAAAAGGGGAAGAATGAGAAGCAAGGACGAGGGACCCAGCAGCCTCGCAGAGGGCTCACGGTGGAGCGGGCACCGGCGCAGGGCTGACTCCAGCTGAGCGGGGAGCGCTGGATCCAGGCCCTCCACTCCCAGCCTGCTGGAACTTTCTGAGTCTCTTCGTGTAGCAAATGCGAAAAGCCCACTAGTGATTAAATAATTTCTCATTTTTTTTCTTTTTAGGAAATTTATGTTATTCTTCCTGCCTGCCCTCCCTTCTGACATTTTCCCTTCTAGCCTGACTCTGGCATCCGTTTTAATCCACACACTAATTGTAATCCCATTAAAGCAGATATAATTTTATTAGTATTCACAGTTCATCAAGCTAGCAATAATAACTGTAACTGCCAAATTAACATCAACAACAACAACAAAAACCGGCAGCGACATTTTTGATGTTTAGAACAAACTGTAAACAAAAGCAAGCCAACCTTCCAGGGTGACCGGCGCAGCCGCTCCAGCTTCCCGCAAACTTAGTCGGCGCTGGCCAGCGACCTCCAGGGTCTCCCGAGGTAGCGGCCTCCCGGCCATGCTCTCCCTGGCCCTGCTTCTCCTCTGACCTTGCTCAACAGTACTACCGAAGCCACCGGAGAAGGGGACCGCTCCGGAGGCCTGGAGGAGACGTGAGTGCGGGGTGGCCCTGGCTCTCTCCTCTTGGAGCAAATTTGCAGCGAACTCGCCTGCACCGAAATCCCAAGGCTGCCCCCGCGCCGCCCCCAGCCGAGCCGGCGCCGGCTCTGCCCTCCCCCGGGGCGCAGGCCGTGAGGCTGGGCCGCGATCTGGCCGCGCTTTGTCCGGCTTTAGCAGGATACCAGAGGCACTTGTTAAAGCAAACGCATCTCCTGCAAACCCATTCTCGCCCTGACACTTCAAGGCTTTATATAGAAACAGGATTTGCTCGTCTTACGCCAGCGGTCCCTATTAACGCTCACCCCGCGCGCACACCGCCCTAATCCGCCAGGCCGCGGCTATCCCCCCCCACCCCCGTCACAACAGCCGTTTTGTTCCCGCAGAAAGTGCCTCGTTGTCCCAGCCTCGGAATGTCTCAAGGATGTGAATGCAGAATGCAGAAACGAGGTTTCCGCGGAATTTAGTTCTTCTGCAGGAAGGGGTGGGGGAGGGTGGCAGGAGGGGAGAGGCTTTATTTTTAGCCGGCTCCTGGGATGCCTCTCGGAAACCCCGGGGGACCCCGGTGAAGGTCGCTCGAAACCGCGATGATCCGGCTCGCGGGGCCCGCAGGACGCGCGGGCCGCCACCGGTGCCAGAGCAGGGAAATGAAACCGAAGGCTTCTCCGAAAATGCTCCAAGGAGAATGAGGGACGGGCGCCCTCGGACCCCAGATCTTGCCCACCTCGCCGCAGGGCCTCCTCTCCCGCGCCCGGCCGCCCGGCACTGACCTGTGTGCGAAGCCATGGGCAGCGGCGACGGGAAGTACTTTCCGGGCTGGAAGTGCGCCGGCGGCTGCGCGGCGGGTCCGGCCGGGGCGAGGCGCGCGGCAGCAGCGGCGCTGCGGTGGCCCAGGCTCCCGCGCTCCGACAGCAGATGCGGCGGCGGTGCGAAGTCGCGGCCATCCATGCCGGGCCCCGGCCTCGGCCCCGGCCCCGGCCCGCCGCCTCTCGGGAGCAGCGCGGCCGGGGCCCGGGAGCGGCTCGGCGCGCAGGCGGCGCGCGGGCGGCGCGGAGGAGGCGGCGTCCGGGGTCACCGGTGGCGGCAACCGAACGGTCAGCACGCGGGTGGACTGGGCTCCTGGGCGGGCGGCCGCGTGCCGAGCCGGCGGCCGCCGTGCGGATCCATAGTCTGCGGAGGCAAGCAGAGGAGACTCGGTGACTCGGGGGTTCGGCTCGCCCGGGGGTCCCCACCCTGCCAGTGCCCCCCCCGCCCCCCGCTCCGCCGGCCCAAGCCGCGGCCAGGCCGGGCGGCGGGGCCCGGAGCGCTCGGCGCGTCTCCCCGCTGAACGCACGCGCGCCGGCCACCTGGGCCGCCCGGATCCCCGCGCGCACACGCACCGTCCCGGCCACGCTCCGCCCGCTGGAGCCCGAGGGAACCCGGCCGCGCTGCTCGCCGCTTCCCCTTCGCAGGTCCCTGCGGCGAGGGCGCCGCGGCGAAAGGCTGCTGGCTCCGCTGGGTGATAAAAACCCAAATCTGCGAAGCCATCACGCACACACAGACACAGTCGCGCGCGCGCACACACACACACACACACACACGCACACCCTCTCCCCTCCCCCGCTGCCCAAAGGTGTCTCTGAGGAAAGGCCTGGGGTCCACGCTAGATTTTTTCCCTCTCTCCCTATTCCGAGGTCCAGCTTTTACTGCATTCCGCCTAACCGAATAACCATGCTAATTAAGCGAGTAATTTTATTGATTGTAACTCGAGTTGTTTTTTTTTTTAATAACCTTCCTTTTCTCCCCTCTCCCATCCCCCTATGCGTCTTTCGGTCCATTCTTTTGAACCCGCCCCCCCGCCAAGTCCTAATGGGACCAGGCCCCCACCCCGCAGCGCCGAGCCAGAACCACGGGCCAGCTCCCCGGAGCCTCGGGAGTCGACGTCCGCCTCCGGCGTCAGCTGGGCCGCCTCGCCGCAGTGCCCGGCCTGCCGCCCCGGAGTGGGGAGCTTTCTGGAGAGGCTCGAACCATCACCCCGCCCCCCAGTCAAATTCGCCCGGGACCTTCCTCTGCGCATTGGGGGTTGGGGGGGCCTCTTTGAGAGTCAGAAATGGTGCTTTCTCGACGCCCCAAATCGGCCACGGACTTTCTCCCTTCAGCGCCTGCCCCCCGGCCGCCAATCCGAGGCCAGGCGGCTGGGGGACCTAGGGTCGCGGACAATTGGCCGGGCCCAGAGCAACCTTCACCGCTGCTCTGGTCCCAGCGGACCTCAGGCATGGGTCCACCTCCACCTCCAAGCTGGGCCACCTAAGGTCCCCACCTCCCTTCTCCTCCACCCCACCCCAACGCAGAGGCTACACTCCGAAGCGAAACTGGGGACAATTTCAGACGCTGGGTGCGGGGCGTCAGAGCAAGGGACATACCCTACTGGCCGGCTGTGCACCCGAGGGGACCTCTTTCATTTTGCACATTTCTCCTCATTTCCTAAATCTGCATTGTTTTAATATTTGCTATCACCTCCAACAAAATAAAGATGGGTAGGCTCAATATTCTTAAGAGGGAAATTTGCAGAAAGCCTTCTGATTTTTTTTTGTCGTCCCACCCGTGACAACAAAGCGATTAAGATGTTTTCCATTTTGTGAATACCACCTTAAATTGCTGTATTTAATGCCACGGGTTCTACACGTCTTATTTGCAGACTATTTTGTGTTTGATTTAATCTATAACGCAGCACATAATGTATTAAGTGAATACATATTTGTTCAGCTGATAAGCTTTTTAATATTTATTCGGAGAGCTTTTGCATTGTAAATAAACGGGGCCTACACAAAGACTTCTCTTTGTCTCTCAACTTCATACAAAGGGGTTCGGGGTTTCCTCCCCTCTGGGGATGGTCAGCTCTCTGCCCGGGTCTAACAAACAACTCGACTCGCCGCCGCTTGGGCCTGCAGGCCGCCAGGGCCGGGGGAGCGCCGGCTGAGGGGGCTGCCCGCACTGGGGTCGGGGAAGGGAGGGGCTGCCCGTGCCGGGCTAGGGGCCTGCGGGAAGCGAGGTGGGAGCCGGGGGGCGCGGGGCGGGACAAAGGGGAGAAGGAGGGGAGGGAGGTCGGGAACCTGCGGCTTCAAAGGCGCCGAGGGCCCGGGGCTGCGCGCGCGGGGGTGCAGGACTTCCCGCTGGCCTCCGGGAAGCCGTGTACGCTATGCTTTTGTTTTGTGGGGTTTCTTTTTTCTTTTTTTTTCAATAAGAAATTCCAGAATTGTCGAGAAAGCGGAAGCTGCGCCACATTCTCAGGATGCGGGCTCCGCTACCAGCAGCAGTGTTAACCTTCACCTTCTGCGGGGATCGCGGGTGGACTGAGCCTCCTTTTACGCGGGAGGGGCGGGTTACTGTCGCCCGTCTGTGCCGCGGCGATTCTCACTAGGTCGGAGGGGGCTTTCCTTTGTGTTCATTGCTCCCGGGGAGAGGCCGCGCCGCGCCTCCCTGTCCGCCAGAGGCAGGGGGCCTGCAAAACACCAGCAGGGCAGGGAGCCGGGCGGGGACCCGCGGCCGCAGCGGCCTCGTCCTGGACCCGAAGTTCCGGAGCCCGGGCGTAGCCACCCGCGAGTCCCAGAGCTCCAAGCCCCCTCCCCCCCAGCGCCGGGAGAGGCGGCAGCTAAGGACAGCTCCGCAGCCTCGGATCCGGCGAGTCTAACAAATGAAAAGGAGCGAAATTGGTGGCGGGCAGGGGTCCCACGCGCCGGCTGAAAAATCGCTGACAAGGGCGTTTTGGAAAGAGCTAAACCTCGGGACACCAGGCTTCCCACCCCGGACCCAGCGGCGCGATCCCTGGAGTCGCCTTTGCAGCTGAGCGTGGCTCGAGCGCTTCAGGATGTGGGGTTCCTTCAGATTTGCTTCGGTTTTAACTTAGGCACCGAAAAGCCCGCCCTTGCTTCGGGCGCGATGGCGCCGTGGGGCCTGCAGGCTCGGCTACGGCCCGGCGCATACCGGGGGCAGGCTGCTCCGGCGCCGCCGCCGCAGAACCCGCTCCCTGCGAAACGGTTGCATCCGATCCCCTCCCCCCTCCCCCCGGAGAGGACTGAGGCTTGGGGCCGCGCGGGAGCACCCACCCAAAGACCTCGCCTCGCGGACGGTGGCCTGCGCCCCGCACGCCGCCCGGAACGCGCGCGGGTAGAAAGCCTTGCTGCGCTGGCCTCGCATGGCCCCCTCCTCCACCCTTATACCCCCGGGAAAAAATTTTCTGAAATAAATTAGGCTCTGGAAAGCGAACCCCCCCCTCTGCTGCAACCTCGCAGTCGCCCCTCTCCGCCCGGTCCCTCGCCCCGCACGCGGCCGGCGGCCGGAAAGCCCCCCTGGTAGGTGACCCGGGCCGCCTCGGCCAACGCGAGCCGGCTAGTTCCCAGCGCCGAGGAGCGATCGGGCGGGGCAGGCCCGAGGCTGCACGGGGGAGGGGAGCAGGGTGGGGGGGCAAACAATCGGGGTTCGTTCGTGGTGCCGCCAGAGCCCGGCACGCACTGACTGCGTCTGGGAGCTCTCCGACTGTCCACCCAGAATCGCCCGCGCTGCTCGCGCCGGACGGAGTCCGGCGGTCCCTGTCCTGTAGCGATTATTTATTTTTAATGCTGGGTGTCGATCGAGAAAACAAGCGCTCAGAGCAAAGCAAGGACGCATTACGGGGGGAATTTTAAACCGATCAATAAGATTTTTCAGAGGGAAAAAAATCGCTCTTACATATAGTCCATCTTTAAAAAAAAAAAAGCCTGCTCGACATTATAACGGATTTTTTTAAAGGGAAGATATATACTTAACATCGAAGCCCTGAATTTCTCTTGCTAAAAAAAAAAAAATGTAAATCCCCAAAGCCAAAATAAAATTATAATAAAAATACAAAAAAACAAAAAAAATGAAAGCAATTTCAGTTACTTACTGGAGGCTGTTTCCTGGATACAATTGAATGCAATACAATTAAACCAGTAAATGTGACTTTGTTTTGTATTCCTATTGGTATTTTCAATGTGCTGACTGTTGCACTGTAAATGCACCGCTTCCACAACAACGACTCTAGCGAGCCCATCCAGAGCGGCTCTCAAACCTGCAGCCCGGCGCGGCGAGCCACGGGCCCTGCATACTAATAAGCTCGTGCCACTCAGCCCCGAGCAGCCCGCGAGCTGATTGGCCGCGCGGCCCTCCGCGGCCGGGAGCTCGTGCCACTCATTCGGCGTAAACAGGCCTCCCAATAGGCTGGCGCCAGGCCAGGGAGCTGCCAATCAGGGAGCAGCAGGGCTACTACGGAGCCCGATGGCGCCTAATTCAAGCCCGGCGACTGCGCAGCTCCTCTGCGCAGATCGTTGCTGCTGAATGGGACTGTGTTGGCGCTGGGCGGGAGAGGGAGCAAGGACGAGTGGGAGCGTGTGTCCACGCCGAGGGGAAGGCTTTTGCTTGTTTTTTGATTTTGTTTTTAAATTTAATCCAGCAGGTAAATCTTTTGGCGTCTTGTACACAGAGGCCAGGAGAAAAAACAGCAACACTCGTTGAAACAGATGCTTTTTTAAATACCTAGGATCTATCTGACAGGTTGTTGAACCCGGCGCAGGTAGGCCTGAGCTCCAAGCACGGAGGCTTCCACCACCCTGAGGCCTCCACCTGCTCTGACCGAGCTCAGGAATGCCCACACGCCCGCAGTACAGGCTCCAGATTCGCCTGCCTGGTCCTCTCCTTCCCTTGCTCCAGGGATCAGACTCTGGGGAGAAGGTCCTGTGTCTCTGGCCGTGTATCTGGGGACCCTGCTTTTATCTTCCTTGGCTACATTTTGCAAGAGAGCACTTATCAAAGTGAAAATCGGGGATTGACTAAGGCCAAGACAAAGATTGCCCTTTCTACATCAGCAACTAGGTTTTTAAAATACATTCACCTTGATATGCATAGTGCGAAAGCCGTGCATCCTACTTTTTTCAACGTCGTTCTCTTGCATATTCGCTAAATTCCCATCCCAATTAAAAGACACTTAGGAAGTGTCTTCATCGTAATCAGATGCAAACTGCTTTTTAAAATAGTCTCCAAACAAATATCTCTGTTAGAATTTGGTTTCAGCAAAATGCTGTTTATTCTCAGGAGTTGAGGCTATGTCTTAGTGGCAATGGATACATTATTTTTAATCCTCTTTCTCCAGACGAGGCTCTGGCTTCCCCTCTGGGGGTCAATGTATATACCACATATATGTGTGTATGTATGTACACACACACACACATATATGTATATGTATGTAGAAACTAGATGCCAACCAACGGGAACAAGCGTTAGAAAGTTTCTGCCGCTCTTCCCGGTAGGGACACTAAAGGGTTAAGCCGGAGACCTTCTGTTGTCACCTTCTTTCCCCGCCCTCCCCGCCCACTCCCGCGGGATCGCCCGGATTGGCTGGCACTCCGCCAGCAGTCCGTCAATCACCGAGTGTAAACAAGGCGCTGATTGGCTGTTGTCCAGTCCGCACAGGGCCTCCTGAAAAAAGCAATTACTGGCTCCGCGGTTTCAAGGCGGCCCGAGGCCGCTTGATGAAAGGAGATAAGCTGGGGACCGTTTCCAGGACCCCCTCGGGCCGACCCCGGCAGCCCCGGAGCCGAGGTGCGGCGGAGAGCCCGCGGATCAAAGGAATCCAGAGAGAAAGGGGAAGCGGGCGCTCGGCCCCGGCCGGCCTTCCCCCGCGGGCATCTCTGACCTGGGGTGGGGGTTCGGGCCGCGGGCGGGGCTCCGGAATTACGGCCCGCTTCCGGCGGCGCGGCCGGCAGGGCAGCTCCAGAGAGCCGGGGGCTGGCAGGTAAGCGCCGGGCTCCGCGGGCCCGGGCCGGGAGCGCTGGACAGGGCGCGCGACCCCGAGTCCCGGCTCAGACGACAGCCCTACGGGACGACGAGGGCTCCGCCCCCCACGGCCCCAGCCCCTGGCCTGTCCCGAGGCGGGTGCCTTCGGAAGCGACCCGAGCGGCGCACGGCGGCCGCGGGAGGAGAGGCGGCACGCATAAATCCATAAAGCGCTAGGAGATCCGATTAGTGCACGGCTATTCATTAGGCCGGGGGCGATTGAATTAGGTCCCGGGTGTGGGCCCGGGGGGGCCGGCGCGGGCTGAGCGCGGCCGCCAGGATGGGCGGGGGTGGGGGAAGAGGTTTCTGGCGCAGACCACCGGGCTTGGGCCGTGGCTTCCGGAGGAAGAAATCAAAGTGTTAAGGGGACGGGGTTCCTCCGGGTCCTGAACCCGTGAGTGCGTGCGGAGGCCGCCCGCTTCCCACGCACACCAGGGGAAGCCAGCCTGAGCCCTGTCCGGCTCCGAAGAAATCGCGCCCTCCTTGGGGTGGGTAGGTGAGTAGGTGAGCAGGTGGCTGGGGGCGCCCTCGGCACCCCACCACACCCCCAGATCCAGCGCAGGGCCGGGCGGGGCCGGAGCTAAGGCAGGGAGCGGCTACCTGTGCCGTCCCGGAACGCTCCGGGCTCCCACCGCGTCTCCGGCTCCGGGGGCGCGGCGCGCCGAGCCTGCCCGGTCCCTGCGCCCAGGGGCCCCGTCAGCTCCGCACTGCCCTCGGATTCCCAGCCCCCAGCAGGGCGCCCCTCACCTCCGCGCGTTTCCCGGTCTGGTTTGGAAAACGAGTTCCCCATTACTGTCTCCGATGAGCTTGTTTTCTGGCCCAGAAACTTAAAAAAAAATTAAGATTAAGTTTAAAAGCTTCACTTGAAATTTTTTAAAACGAGAAAGAGGAAAACTCTCCATCCAAGAGAAAGAACACCCTAGCAGCCCTGGGGGTCCCTGAAGTTGCTCGGCGCTTCCCGAGCACGTGCGCCTCGCAGACGCGTCGGTCGGGTAGGCTCCAGCCTAGGACCACCGGTGGGGGAGGGGCTTCCAGGCCCCCCCGATCTCCTTCCGGGGGTTTGAGGAGGGGCGCCCTCTGGGAAGCCCCTGGGGGGCGGGCCCAAACCCTGCCCCCACCCCCGCGGGCAGAGTATTGCCCAGGGTCCTGAGACCTGGCTGATGGGCCCCACCCCAGCCACAGCCCTAGACTTGCAGGCTACCGGCGGGGTGAGAGGCCGGAGGACAGCACCGGCTCCGGGCCCCCCTCCCCGCGGAAGACTGGCTCAGACCCTTCCAGCTCACCGTCGTCACACGCCTAACTCGGGGTGAGAACTGGCCTGCCGAACTCCCAAGTGCCCTGTCCCTCGGGTCACATTCCCAGAGAGAGGCTGCCCTGGTGGGGAGGAGGAGGCACAGCTCCCCCCCTGCCTCGCTTCCCCCCTCCCTCTCTCCCCAGTGTCACTTAGAACAAATCTAGTGGGACTTTTTTTTTTTTTTAACCCCAATACTGTTTCAAAACAGTTGTTCCAGCAAATAGCTGCAGACAGGCCTGCTGGATGTGGCAGGGGCTGGCAGCTGCCCAGCGCAGGCGCTTGGCCGCGGGGCAGCTCCCGCAGTACCAAAATAAGCTCCCGTGTTCCCCCTCGGAAGACGCGGCCTGCGGAGGCTCCGGCACGGGCGTGTTTGGTTGGGCAAGTTATCAGCTCCGAGGACACCTCCCCGCTTTCATTTTTCACTCTTCTGTGTTGTCCTAGCTAACAACTGTTTCTCATTTCAGAGGGACCCGGTGTAGGGATCTGCGGAGCAGCCTCGGGGGGAGGGGCTGGGGGGGTGGGGTCAGGGTTGAGCTGGGCTGCCCGGGTCTCTGCAGTCGCCCAGTTTCACAAATGAATGGGCTCCTGGTCAGGCAAGGCCCGCGTGCCCTGCCCCAGCCTGGATCACCACCCAGGGGCAGTCTGGAACCCCCAGCTCGCTTCCTGCCTGGCAGGCCTGGCAGGTACCCGCGCTTGGCCTCTGGCCCCACGCGGCCAGCTGTGCCTGACGCCTGGGCAGGCGCACTCGCACAGCACACAGCCAGCCCACGCTCCCGCGCCCCACACGCAGCCCCCCAGCGTCACCCAGCACACCGAGCACCCACACACGCCTTCGCTGCGCTCGCTGGCATCAGCATCTCGCTCGGCCTGGGGGCCCCTGCCCCCAGCCACACGTCCCCTCCTGCAGCGGCCCCCACGCTCTGCTCCCTGAGAGCAGCAGCAGCAGCAGCAGCAGATCCAGGGCCCCTCACTCCCCAGCGACCACCATCCCACTCTGTCTGAAATCATGAAATAATCCTTTTTTTTTTTTTTTTAACGCAAGGGGGTGGAGGCGCTGGGCAAGTTACATAAAATTGTGAATTAGTTGCTGCTGCAAATAAACGCCTGCTTGGGCCAGAGAGCAGCAGAGCTGCACGCCGGGTAATTGTGTGTCGGTGTCTCTCCATTGTTCCCTGGGCCATTAGTCAAAGGGCAAATTAGAAACAATTTCTTGACAAAAATTGACTCCTAATTTTTCCCACCAGAGGCACAGGGTTGGGGTGGGAGGAGGCCGGGCAAGCCGCAGGCAGGCCGGTCCGGAGCGGGGCTGGGACCACGGGTCTGCACCTGCCACGCGTGCAGCAGGCGGGATGGCCGGGCTGCGGCTGGGCAACCCCCAGCTGGGGGGCAGTGCTGCCAGCCCCCCAGTCCGGCTGGCTGCACAGCCCGCAGGTCCCAAGGACGGTGTAGGGATTAGGGGCTTGCAGCATTCTCTCAAGCGGCGGGGGTGAGAAATAATCAGTGCCCTGGCTGAGGAGCTCAGCCTCAGCTCCACTGAAGCCTCGGAGAAGCGGGCGCCCGCCCCATCCCCAGAAGGAGGTTTTCTGCCACCTGGTGTGGGAGGTGGTCCTTGTCACCAGGGCCTTCGGCTGGTGGACTCGGGGGGGGGGGGGGACGGTCAGCATGCGCCACCCTCACTCCCACTTGCTGGGCACCCATGGGAGCAGCCTGCACCCCTGCCTTCCTTCCCCCTGTGCCTCAGCTTCGCATGGCACACCCCCAGGCGTCCTCCCCAATGTCCTGCCTGGGACATTGGTGCCTAGACGGGGGTGGCCTCTTTGCCTGGCCTTCTGTCTTTGGGGGCTTAAGCTTGGTTGGGGTAGGCCTATCTCCCAGACGCCCCTCATCAGGGAAGGGGGCTGCCCCCGGAGGAAACCAAGGCCTCTTCATCATCTAGCGGGGCGGGCAGGGCCCCGAGGGCCGGGTGGCAGGAGAGGGGGCCACTCTGAGGCCCAGGGTCAGGAGGGAGCCGACAGAGCCGAGTGCCGTCCTGAGATGCCAGCTCAGGCCCGCCCAGTAGGAGCCCCGGAATGTCAGGAAGGCCCAGCTGGTCTCCGCAGGCCACAGACAAACTCCAAGACAGACCTGGGGATGCGGCTGAAGTTTTAAAAGGCAGCAAGAGCAGCAGGGAGCGGGGCTTTGAAGTCGGATGAACAGCTTTGCTGGGGCGGGGGCGGGGGGGCAGTCAGTTATGCTGCTGGTTTCTCCAACCAGGTCAGAGGCTGCCCAGCCCCCGCCACTCAGGAAAGGTGCTTGTTAAACACAGAGTCATCATTTGTGGCTAAATATAAGCCAGTGTGTTCACACGGAAAGCATAATTCAGGGTGCTGGTTGTATGAGGTTATCAACCAGGAGGCCCATCTGGGTTAAACTGAAGTGACTCAGAAACGAGTGGGAGCACCCGATGGCCAGGCCCTCGCTGACTTGGTATTAGTGAGTCCGACTGCTATTAAAGTGAATAAAGGGGGTGAGGGATCCTGGGTCCCTAGGGGAAGGGGGGCCTCCATCGCCCTCGCCCTCCCGGATCCCCTCTGTCCCGCCCCTCAAGCCGCCGGGCACTTTCTCATCTGGGCTGGAGGACCCGCAGGGAGTCTCAAAAGAATCAGTAATGCCAGGAAATCTCCCCTTGTAAAGCTGAAATTGGGGTGGAGGGAGCTCCCGTTGTGGCTCAGTGGTAATGACTCTGACTGGTATCCATGAGGTTGCGGGTTCGATCCCTGGCCTTGCTCAGTGGTTAAGGACCCGGCGTTGCCATGAGCTGTGGTGTAGGTCGCAGGCACGGCTCGGATCTGGCATTGCTGTGGCTGTGGCGTAGGCCGGCGACTGCAGCTCTGATTCAGCCTCTAGCCTGGGATACTCCATAGGACGCGAGTGCGGCCCTAAAAAGCAAAAAAAAAAAAAAAAAAAAAAAGGCTGCGATTGAGGAGAAGCTCCCTGAAAATGTCTCCTTGCAGCAGGGGGACCCAAACCGGCCCTTGGCATCCCCGCCTGTGAGGAAGGGTCCTACCGATGAGCTTGCAGACCGGCCTGTGGTGATGGGGCAGGACGCTTAGTGGCTGGAACTGCCCCACTTGAGGACAAAAGGTCTGGCAGGCCCTGATGCGGGGCTGCTTACTTGGTGCTTCCAGCAGCTCCCCGCCACCGACTGGCCTGGCTGCTGCTCTGCGGAAGGACACCTGCCTCCCTCTGGTCCTGGCCTCCAGGCCCAGCCACAGGAAGTGCCGAGTGAGCAGTTGCCACCCTGCTGCTCCGCTCCGGCTGTGTTTGGGTGTGTTTACACGTGTTGCTGTCAGGGTACGTCTGGCCGTGGCCTCCAGGGCCTGGTCTCACGCTGGTGGGAGGGCCCCGGGAGAGGGGTGCCGGCCGGGTGTCAGGGTCTCCGATAAAATCCAGCTGGCCCAGGCAGAGGAGGAGCAGGCTAGCCAGGCCAGGGGTAGGGCCTAAAGGACCGGGACTGGGAGCTCCAATCTTTGGGGCCACAGCTCATCGGCCCCCGCCCCACGCCCTTCATGTCCAGCAAAGTTTCCCCCAGCACCAGTTTCAGAGCTCAGGTGGCACAGCGGCACCTGTCCCTTCCCACCACCCCCCCACGATGGTGGGGGGACCTTGAAGCCAGCTTCCCCACTGGATTTCTTCAAATACCTAGACCTGGAAAAGCCCCAGCCCTCGCCAGACGCCCCCTCCCACCTCTGCCCCAGCAGGGGGCTCCAGAGGGCGAAGGGCCACCCATCCGGACTTGCACCTAACACACCAAATAGGCCTGGGGCCACCCATCCCACCCTCCCAGTTCTCTGCCCGCCCCCAAGTTGTGCTGGCCAAGCTCCCCACTCACACAGCCGGCCCCCCATCCCGCAAACCTCCTCCTCCCCCGGCCCGAGCCATGCCCCGTCCTGTCCTGAGCCCCAGGACTTTTTCCTGAGACCGGGCTGAGGGCTCCCTCCCCAGGCTGCCTTTGGGAAGAACCCAGGGCTGGGCATCAGGACTAGGAAGGTGACAGACACACCTTGTCCTCCTCTTATTTCTGGGGGGGACTGAGCTTGAATCCTCGGCCTGGTTACCTGTGCCATATATAGACCAAAAATAAATTATTCCCATCAAAATCCGCACAGAGCTGCCAGGCCCTGCAGCAAAGCCCTCTCCTCCCGCTGCTCATAGGGAGGCAGCCCGGCTGACGGGGCTCAGCGACAGGGCCACCAGTCCGTCTGACCTAAGCAGGGCCACAGCCTCTTTTGTTAACAGGGCAGTCGATCCATTTAATTAAAAATCATTCAATAGGTCTATTTTCTTCTGACCTGCACAAATACAGATTCCACCCCAATTCGTGATGCATGAATACCCGCTAAAGGCAGGAATGGGGGGCAGGAAAGTGTCCCAAAGGGCGACTCCCCAGAAAACTCTCTTTTCCAAAAGCCCAAGCCAGGATGACCAGAGAGCTGCCCTACAGCCAGCGCCAGGCCAGCCACTTCTGCAAGGGGGGGGGGCCTTTTTGGACACATTCCATCAGGGCAGGAGTGGGGGGCTCTGTCAGGCTCTGGGCTCAGGTCCGTTTTAATAAGCCAACCCAGAGCCTGGCCTGCTGCTTTCTGCTCTGGTGAGTCGTGGCGCACGCAAATAGGGGTTTTTCTTTCCATCAGAATTGATTTTGTTTGGTTTGCATTTGTATTTTTTAATAGCAGGAATTTTTGATGCAAAAAGCCTTCCCCAAGAGGGTGGGGGAAAAAAAATCCAAGTCCTACATCCCAGCCAGAAACAAAAGCCGTCTGGAAACTGCGCTGCAGGGCGAGCTGAGCCGGGCGCCCGGGACCCGCGTGGGGAGAAGCGGGCGCAGCACCTACCGCTCGCTCGGCGGCTCCAGCTCCAGTCCCGGCAGCCGGTGTCCGACCTGCTCGTCTGAGTCCGCCGGGTCCCTAGAACCGGGAGGCGGCCGGAGACGCCATAATCGGAAATTTATGGCCTGGGTGACGTGCTTCCCTCTCCCACAATGGGGCCCGGTGACATTAAACAGAAAATTGATGAGAGAGGAGCGAAATCTAATCCCCCCACCCCGGCCCCACGCCGGCTCTCCGCGCCTCCGGGGAGGGGCTGGGGTCGGGAGGCGGAGTGGTCGCCTTCGCTGGTGGCTCGAGAGCCCCGCGCCAGGGCTTCCTCCCTGGCCGGCCGGCGGGCTGGGGGAGGCATCGCCGGCGGCGCCCGGGTCCCCCGCGGGCCGCAGACGCTGCCGCTCCTCTCCACGCTCCCGGGCGGGCAGAGGGGGCAAGCCCCTCCCTCCTGCCTGCTCCGAGGCCCAGGTCCCGGCCCCCGCTCCGCTGCCCACCTCCGGGGCCCCCGTCCCACCCCCGCCCCCGCCGAGCCTGCAGAAGAGCGGAGGACCTTGTCCACCCAGCCCCCACCCTCATCGAGTGGGGAAAAGGGGGCGAACGATCACGCGGGGCGCCCCTGGGGCCTCGGGCTGAGAGCGCCAGCCGCCCTCCGCCCGTGGCGCGTCTCCCCCGGCGCGCGCCCGGCGCCTCCTGGCACCGACCCCGCCGTGCCACGTCCTTAAAGGCGCCACCCGCCCTGCCGGCCTTTGTCCCTGTGGCAGGCAAGGTCACGCCAGGGACTCTGAGCAGCCGCATGGCCCCACGAAGCGCTGGACCCCTCCTCCTGCATCCTCTCCTCCAAAATTTATGCCAGGCCCTCCCTGCCCTGCCCCGCCCTGGCCCCCCCCCGCTTGGAGGAGGTCCCAGCCCAGCAGCCACCCGGCCACGTGCTGCTGGAGACCTCAGGGCTTGCCGGAGATGCGTTGTCCCGCTGGAGCGAGTATAGTGTTAGGGCCCAGGGTCTGCCTTTCAACAAGTAGGAGTGGGGGGGGGGGCGCTTCTCAGAGAGAGAACCAGTGAGGGGCCAGGGACCCCTGGGAGAAAGAAGTGCCAGGACTGGAATGAGAGAACACACCCCCACACCAGCCTGGCAGCTGCAGCCCAGGGGATGGGCAGAGTCTCTGCTGGGGGCCCAGACTGGGATCCAGAAGGTGAGGCTTTAAACAAGTCCCTTAGCCTGCCCCTCTGGCCTCGGTGACAAGGTGTGCGTCTGAGTGGCAGATGGGGTCCTTAACTCTGCCTTCATCTTCTGGACAGACTGGGACCCGTGTCATGACGATGGCGCCCGTTTTAGAGATGGGCAACCTGAGACAGGGGCTAACGCTCCTGTGTTCCCACCCAAAGGCTTGGTCCTGACCCCAAGTTCTTCTGCAAAACCAGGACGTGCATTGGCTGGTCTTGGGTCCCTGACAGCCCCAGGACTCGTGGGGCAGACTTGTGCCCACAAGCTTCTTAGCCCTGTAGACAGAGCAGGGAAATGTGGGCCTCGTGGTTGCGTGCTTCAGGCTGCAGCGTCCACCCCGGCCGGTTCTCCCGGGAAACCCCCTCTACAGGCTCTGCCAGCACAGCCTGTTTCTCTGAGTCCCTGCGAGGAAGGCTCAGCAAGGCAGGTCCCCATCTCTGCAGCTGGGAAGACCTGCTCATCTATGGCAAGGATCTGGAAGCCAGATTCCGCAAGGTTACATTGGACCGAAACCAACAAGATTATGTTTAACGGGCTGGATGTGAACCCCCACTTCTAGGTTCAAAAATCGCCTGTAAAAATGCAGGCAGCTTCCCACTGAAGACGTGATGAGCTGACTTGCAGCTGTCTGGACCGTTCAGGCAGAACGGGCTCCCCAGTGCAGGCCCCTTGTGCATTTCCCGGAGCCCCAGCCGCGGAGCCTGCGCCCTCAGGGGCCCTCCCGGGGTGTCGGGCTCGCTGGGGGAGGGGATGCAGCTGGGGACAGCGGAGAATGGGGTCCTTGTGCTGCTATCATCAAACCCAGGGCTGGATGAACACAGCTTTGTCCGCACCCACACCCCCGTGGTGACCACGGGACCAGGGATCAGCGCCTGGGGCTGGGGGCGCTTCAGAACTGGAGTGGCTGCTTTTGGGCCTTAGTTAACCCTTGAGGGGACGTTGGATGTACAGTTTTTCCTTGGCCCTGGGCCTGGGGTCCAGGGCTCATGCAGAACAAGCGTTAAAAATTAAAATCAAGGAGTTCCCTGGTGGCCTGAGGGGTTAAGGATCCAGTGTTGTCACGGTAGCAGCCTGGGTCACTGATGAGACATGGGTTTGATCCATGGCCCGGGAACTTCTCCATGCCCTGGGCACGGCCAAAAAAAAAAGAAAAATCAGCGTCAAGTCCCAAGGTTCAAAACAGTGTTGTTAAATCCCATTTTTTCCCAGTTTAAATGGCGGCAGATGAGACAGTGATGAGAGGTGGCTGGGGGTATCCGGGGGAGGGTAAGGCTAAGGTTACTTGGCCTTCTGCACAGAGTCCCCTCCCCACATGGGGTCCAGCTGCAAATAGGAGCCCAACGTGGCAGCCTCTGTCCTGGGCTGGCTCTGGGTGTGCTGCCCCCCTGAGTTCTTGGTTTTCCAGAGACGGACACCCCACACTGGGCATCGTTGGCCAGGCCCTGATCTGCAGAGCGGAGTGTGGCTGGAGACCCTCTCCTGGACGCCGGAGGCCTGCAGGGCAAGGGCAGGGCTTCCAGGAGGCAGGGAAGGCAGGTGGAGCTGGGGAGGCCCCGGGTTCTGGGTGGGCGGGTGGCCTGAATTCGCTGCAGCGGGGCTGGGCTGGGAACTGGGGTCCTCCTCGTGGGCAAGCGTTGTTTGCTGTCAGTGAGCGGTGGGGGTGGCGGCGGGGCCGGGGGAACGGCGTCTCCCAGGCACATCCTTGGGGAGACCCAGGGCAACCACTTTCTCCCCCACTGCCCGTGCGTCTGCCCGGGCTGGGTGCTCATGCCTGTCCCCAGGCCCCGGCCGCCCCAAACACCTTGTGAGGGCGTCACCAGCCCCGAGGGGCCTCCGCTCACCCACGGCCTCCCCCAGGCCCTGTGGAGGCCACCAGGTAGACCAGGGCGGCTGCCATCTGCTCTGGCTCCTGTCCCCCCCCACACACAGCCCCCAGAAGTCCCTCCCACTCCCCCAAAAGCGGTGTGGCTTGTTGCCTGAACACCAACTGTACAGCGCGCCCTGGGCGGCCCGGCCCTGCGCACCAGAGGCCCACACCAGGAGCACGCCAGGCCAGGGCCGAGGCCCCGGGAGCCCGGTGACGGCAGGGTACACAGGGCCCAGTCCCCTGGGCTGAGGCCAGGCTCCCCCGCAAGGTCAAGGGCCCGCAGGGGGTCAGGGTCCACCGCTGAGAGGCACGCCGAGGAGTCGGAGAATGCCTGAAAGGGCTGAACTGGCTAGAAAAAATGGCCATGGAGTTCCCGTCGTGGCTCAGTGGTTAACAAATTCAACTAGGAACAATGAGGACGCAGGTTCCATCCCTGGCCTCGCTCAGTGGGTTAAGGATCGGGCATTGCCGTGAGCTGTGGTGTAGGCTGCAGACGTGGCTTGGATCCCGTGTGGCTGTGGCTGTGGCGAAGGCCGGCAGCTACAGCTCCTGTTAGACCCCTAGCCTGGGAACCTCCATATGCCGCGGGTGCGGCCCTAGAAAAAGACAAAGACAAAAAAAAGGAAAAAAGGGCCACAGGACACAGCGACCCCCTGCCGGCTGCCCAGTCTAGTTACTTCCCCCAAAACCAAGGGGGGAGTGACCCTTCCTGCGCAATGAACTCAGTCATCGGGGACCCCACACCCGGTCAAGGTCGCACAGGCAAGAGGAGAGGAGCCCGGACTCGGACACAGACTGTCCGCCCTGGCCTGAGCTCTGGCTGCTGCGCACAGCCCCCCACGCGCAGCCCCCAAACCTCAGCAAGTGCAAGATTTGGGTTCCGATGGACGTGTTTAGCGGGGTTGCTGCTGGCCTCCAGTTCGGCACAACCAGTGGACCGGACGTCTGAATGCTGGCCTGGGGGGGGTCTCTGAGAGGTGTTGGGGGCTGTCCCCGTCCCCCTGAGCAGCCCTTGGAGGGGAGTGGCAGAGCAGCGCGGGGTCTCTGGGGGCCGAGCTAGAGGTGAGGGTTTCTGGGGCAGAGCCGGGTAGCGTCGGGGACAGGCGACGGCACTCCTGGCAGGCATACCCAGCCCAGCTCCTGCTTCTTCTTCCTGTCGGGTGACTTACGTTATAGTAACGAACCGGAGGCCCAGAGTCCAAAGGTTTGAGTCTCATATCAGCAGCAGAAAGGCCAGTGGCCCCCAGGCCTCGTCTGCCCCCTTGCATCCATCGTGCTCAGCGGTGAGGCTGCACCGGGTCCCCGCCAACACCGCCCTCCTCCCCACCGACAGTGAGGGTGGCCCCATGCACCCCTTGCGTCTCAGGCTGCCCAGGCCGCACGTGGTCCCAGCGCGCTCTCACCCCTGTGCCCCGTCCCCCATCGGCACAGTGCGAGACCAAGGCCAGGGCCCGCACCGCACCAGACACCCACGGCCTGCCACGTGCGCGGGACCCCTTCCGGCTGGGCCCCTCCGAAGCCTCTTCTGCTCTGGTTTCTAAGGGGCCGCCCAGCATCCACAGAGCCCAAGACCTGGGAGGAGGACCCTTCACTTCCTGCCAGTCGCCTCTGGCCCAGCTGCACCGCGTGTGCTTGCGGAGGCTGCAGGGCTGCCTCCCCAGACGAGCATAGGGCCTCTGGTGTCAGGAGGCAGCAGGGCCCCAGGCTCAGGCAGACCCAGCCTGGACCTCACCTCCCCGAGTCTGCCCGTCCCACCTGGATCGCGGGGCAGACGCCTTCCAGGTGCGCATGGGAGCAGCCGGATGACGCTGGGGTGGTCCCAAGGGACACGGGCGGGCCCAGGGAGGGGGAGCAGTGTCTGTGGATGAGGGTGGCCCAGGAGCTCATTCTCATCACCCTCCTAGTGAGAAGCGCAGTTGCGGTCGCCGAAGGGCCCTTCGGCCCAGGCCCAGCCCCCGCCGCGGGCTTGTTCACACCTGGCGTTTCAGTTAGGGCGTTTGGCGATGTGCCCACAGCGCTCAGATCCCACACTGCACATTCTTAACCACATGGCTGGGAGCAGTTGTGTCCCTGAGTCTGTGCTGTCTCGGGAATCCCACTGTGGGGGGGGCGTTGAACGGGGGCCCCCAAAGGCAGGACCACCTGGATCCTGTGAATGAGGCCTTGTTTGGGAAAAGGGTCTTTGCAGACGTGACTGAGGTCAGAATCTCGAGACAAAATCCTCCCAGGTTGGGATGGGCCCTAAATCCAATGGCGACTGTCCTTTCTTTCTTTTTATTTATTTTTATTTTTGGCCGCACCTGTGGCATGTGGAAGTTCCCGGGCCGGGGATCGAACCTGTGCCACAGCAGCAGCCCAAACCGCTGCAGTGCCAATGCCAGATAGGTAACCCGTTGTGCCACTGAGGGGCTCTGACAAGTGTCCTTGCAATAGAGAAGCAGAGGGAAATGTGAGAGGCGTGAGAAAAAGGCCATGTGAAGAGGGAGGCAGAGGCTGGGGGGATGTGGCCACAAGCCAAGGAAGCCAGGGGGCCACCGGAAGCTGGGAGAGACGAGGAAGGACACGCCCTCGGGGGCCCCGCAGCACCTAGATTTGGGGGCCCAGCCATTTAAGCCACGCAATTTGTGGTCACTTGTTACGGCAGCACCTGGACGCCAGCCCCCTGGCCGGCGCCCCGTGGGCAGTTCTCCCGTCCTGGACGGAAGGTGAGGATGCAGTCAGAGGGGCCCGAGACGACGGAGCCTGCAGGAAGAGCCTCTCCTCCCAGCCACTCTGGGCAAGGCCGGGCTGCGGGGGTGCGGCCACCAGCTGGTCAAGGAGGGATGGGCTCTGACCTGCTCCGCCAGGTGGAGGGGCTCTGAGCCGTGCTGATGCCTGGCTATGTTCAGGGGTCCCCAGATCGGGTTTGGGGTAGTTCAGACGGGGTTTAGGCAGCAGCTGATTTTCTCCCTGGAGGGTGGCTGTTCCCTCCTCTGCTCACATCCTCGGCCTGTGACCCGAGGTGATCTCCGGGTAATATGCTCACGCTCGGGCACGCACACCCGCAAAGCTGGTTTCGGCCTTGGGCCTTGACCAGGCCCCAGTCCCTCCCCGGAGCGATGCAGGAGGAGGCGAGCTCTCCCTACGCACCTGCGGGAGTGGCAGCCTGTGAGGCAGGGCTCACGCACCCATGTGACGGATGGGGAGACTGACTCGAGAGCAGAGGGAGGGGTCTGAGGCCAGGCTTCCAACAGCAGCGTCGTCGAGTCCCCCAGATCCCAAGAGCGCCCGCTCCCCACCCCTCTCCAAACCCGAAGGCCGGGACACCTTCGCAGCAGGCTTCCCTCAGCCCGGGGTCTCGGTTGGGGCGACTCTTTTTTTTTTCTCTCTCTTTTTAGGGCCGCACTCACAGCATATGGAGGTTCCCAGGCTTGGGGTCTAATCGGAGCTACAGCTGCCAGGCTACACCACAGCCACAGCAACGCGGGATCTGAGTCACATCTGCAACTTACACCACAGCTCACGGCAACGCTGGATCCTTAACCCGCTGAGCAAGGCCAGGGATCGAACCCGCAACCTCATGGTTCCTAGTCGGATTCGTTTCTGCTGCACCACCACCGCTTTGCTTCTTCCTTTATCTTTCGGTCGCTGCTGTGAGATGGGTCCGCACCGCGCATCAACCAGCAGATCCTTCCAGAGCTGAACTGGTCCTTTGTAGGAACAGACCCCAGCCGCGTGTATCCTCTCCTGCTGGCGGGCACCTGGGCGGTTTCCCGCCTGGGGCTTCGCGGAATGACACGCCGCCAAAGCGCGCCCCCGGATCCCGCCGGTGAGGCTCCACTTAGAAAAAGATGCCACCGGTTAAAGATCTCAGAGCGAGATGACGCTGGCTTAGGCCGGCCCGAAACCAAAGAGGCCGAGGGACTAGACACAGACACACGGGGAGGAGGCCGGTGACGCGGAGGCGAAGGCAGTGGTGCGGCCTCCAGGGACAGCCAGGACCGTGACAGCCCACGGTCGCCAGAAGCCAGGGAAGAATCACAGACAGAATTTTCCCTCCCGGCCCCGGGGACCGGCCCAGACGGCATCTTGGTTTCGATCTTCTGGCCTCCAGAATCTCAGATGGATCAAACTGTGCTGCTCTGGAGCCCTGCTGTGGCGCAGGAATCGGCGACGCCTGGGGGCCGGGACGCGGGTTGGATCCCCCGCCGGCACAGGGGGCTGCGGATCCGGCGTTGCTGCGGCTGTGGATCTGATCCCTTGCCTGGGAACGCCACAGGTCGCAGGGGGGCCCAAAACGGGAAAACCAAACAAAAACAAACAACGGCAAAAAAAATCGTGCTGCTTTAAACCATCCAGATGGTGGTCGCCGGACACCAGGATGGGCCCTGATGAACATGGCCTTACCCGTGTCTTCCTGTGAGATGGGCCTCTACTAATAGTGTATAAACAAATATATTTATATTTACACCGGATTTACATATAAAACTTGTTATTCTCTTCCAAGTTCACCCCCACGGGCACTCAGAAAAACGGCTGACCGCGTCTGGGTGCTCTGGGGCCTCGTCCCATTGCCGTGCACTCAACCGCCGCAGGCAGGCGGCTAGGACAGGAAGCCGCCCCCCCAGGAATTAGCGGAAATCCTCAGATGGTTGTCAGAAGTGACTGTCCCGCCGCCCCCGGGCGTGCGCGAGCCCCGGGGCGCCGCGTCCTCGCCAGCACTGAGCACCGTCAGACTTTCTCCTCCGAGACTTTCCAGTGGACCCGAATGGGATCTCGTTGCGGTTTTAGTGTTTATTTTCCTGATGATTAATGAGGCCGACCAACTTTTCATCTGCATATTTGCCCATTAAGAAAAACCGGTGAGTCTGTTTTGACTGATCTGTGGGAGTTGCTTATTCTGGCCTCGAGGCTCTGGTTGGCTAAGTGTCTGTCTGTCCAGACAGGCGGCCTCACGGGGTTTTGCGGCTCCTCTTCCTCCTCCGCTTACAGCGCCCTGATGGGCACAAGTCCTTAACTGGAATGAGTCCGGGCTTCTCCTCTACGGGGAGCGCCTCGTGTGTCCCTTGCAAGAAATCTTTGCCAACGGTAATGTCTCAGAGAGAGTCCCTCATGTTTCGTTCTAGAATTTTTTTTGGTGTTGCCTTTTACATCGTGGTCTGTGATCCATTTTTAATTAAGTTTTGTTTATGGCGTAACGTGGGCATCAAGGGTGATTTTCGCATCAACACCCAACTGACACGGGGCCTTGACTGAGGCTCTCCGTTCTCTCCGTGCTGCAGCGGCTTTTGTTACAAAGCCGTTGATTTGAGGGAGGGGATCTCGTTCTGGACCCTCTCTCCTGTCCCACTGGGCCGTTGGCCTATTTTTGTGCCAATCAGCCCGAGCCCTTTGCTTAGTGAGCCCACCCACCGGCTGATGCAGACAAGCCCCTGAGGGGAGGCTGCAGGGCCGGCTGGAAAGCTTCTGGCGGCTCCCAGACCCCTGTGTGTCCACTCGGTTTGCTTTCCTCCTCCCCCGCACCGAGCAGAGCCGCCCACGCAGGTCTCCGCAGAGCGCAGAGTTCCCAGGCCAGCAGGCGGCCTGAGACCCAGCGGCAGCTCCCCGGCAGGGGCCTGACCCCAGGCCAGGTGCTGAGGCCGAGGGCGCCTCCCGTGGGGCCAGCTCTCGGGGGAAGGGCCAAGGTCGACCCCGTCTGCCCGTCTGCAGGCCTCACGCTGACCCCGTTGCTCTGCCACCACGCGGTCAACGTCACCACGCGCATCCATGAGGATGCGGGTTCGGTCCCGGCAGGTGCAAAGGCCCTAAGGCTTCCAGCAAAGAAAGGAGGCCAGTGGGCCTTCAGCCGGGAGTGGGAGGGAGCAGAGATGCGGGTGCCGGGGCTGGACTCCAGAGGCTCGTATAGGCCACTGAGAAGGCTGGCTCGGGGTGCAGGTGTGGGGCCCAGCGAAGGACCGCTGTGGCTGCCGGGAGGAGACCTAAGAGGAGAAGGCTGAAACTGCAGCTCAGGGGAGAATGACGGCGCCTGGCCTGGGAGGGAGGGCCAGAGCTGGACTGGGTGCAGATCGGAGTCAAGCGTGATGGCGGTCTTGGGCCTGAGCCTGCAGGCCTGGGGGACACTTTGCTGAGACAGGGTGCTGAGGGCCGCCAGGCTTCAGGGAGGCTCAGGGGCTGGGGTGCACGTTTGCTCAGCCTGATGGGTATCAGGCAGCTGGGTCCGTCTGGAGCAGGGGAGAGCTGCCTGCCTTTGCGGACCTGCACTCAGGGGTCCAGGCGGCGCTCAGACAGAAAGCAGAGGCATGGATGCGGTCAGTGCCAGGGCAAGGGGGATGCCCCTGGAGGGAGGGCGGGGACACCGGAGAGGCAGGAGGGCCACCAGGCCAGGCTGGGTCCTGGAAGCCTGGGCAAGGAAGATTCCAGCGGGCCGTCGGTGTCCTGGGTCAACCGAGAGCAGGCGGAGCGTAGATCCTTGAGCCTGGCGCAGTAGAGCCACTGGCCGCCCGGACAGGCCCGTTTCGCTCCCTTTCTCCTCCCAGCTGAGTGCCACCGCACAGGCTGATCTCTCCCCACCCCAGCGTGCACCCCAGAGTCCCCTCCCTGAACTGGCTTCCTGGCCCCAACCTCCCGAGCCTGCATGGAGGCCCTGTGAGCTCCGCTGTAACCCCCCGCGGTTCTCAGGTGCCTCCCTGAGGCCTCGTGGGACTTGCACTGGATGAGGGAACGAGGCTGTGTCAGCTCCTCATGTGCCCCTGGACCCAGAAGCCAGCCAAGGTCCTGGGTGCCCACATGCCCGGTGCTGAGGCCGCCAGCCTGGCCCAGCACCCCCTCCCGCGGCTCTGCACCCCCATTCATAGGGAGGGGCTGGGCTCTGGCCTCCCCAGCCGTCCTGGTTCTGACTTACACCCCGTTTCCATAGGAGGTCGCCCTGGATTTGGGTTGGGTCCTAAATTAAGGACAGATGTCCTTGTCATGAGAAAAAGGCAGAGATGTGACACCCAGACACACAGGGAGGCCACACAAGGAGGAAGCAGAGCTGTGCTGATGCGGCCACAAGCCTGGGCTTCTGCGAGCTGGAGGAGGCAGGCTCTTCTCAGTGGGTTCGTAACCCACGGAGCCACAGCGGGAACTCCAAATTCCTGTTGTTTAAAGCTACCGTCCTTGGGAGTTCCCATCGTGCCACAGCGGTTAACGAATCCAGTTAGGAATCATGAGGCTGCGGGTTCCATCCCTGGCCTCGCTCAGTGGGTTAAGGGTCCGGCGTGGCTGTGAGCTGTGGTGTAGGTCACAGACTCAGCTTGGATCCTGCGTTGCTGTGGCTGTGGTGTAGGCCGGCAGCTGTAGCTTCGATTCGACCCCTAGCCTGGGAACCTCCACGTGCTGCAGGTGCGGCCCTCCAAAAAAAAGAGATAAAGTTACCATGTTTGTAGAAATTTTTCACGGCAACCCTAAAAAATAAAAAATGCTTTAAAAAATTCCAAAAGGCAGAGAAGACGCTAAAGTGAAAGGTTGCTCTGGCACCCCCTCCACCATGGGTCATGAGCCGCCCCCAAGGGCGCTCAGCGCAGAGGCTGCCAGGTCCTGCTCCCACACCCGGCGCCTGGTGCGTCAGGCCGCTGGGAGGGTCCCTGGAAGCAGAGCTGTGGATCAGGAGTGCACACGTTTGGGGGAAAACGTCCGCAAGCGACCCTCCCCTTCTCAGTCTCTCCAGCAAGCACTGACGCTGCCCTCCCACCCCCGCCAGCCGGGCCACTTCACAGGAAGATTCGCGGAGGGGGCCCTGGAGCACGGTGGCCACGAGGCGTGGCCCTCGGGGAGTGGACGTGGCTGAGCCGCAGGGCTGGCCCGGCCCCCGTGTGCGCTCGGGCCACGTGGCGGGGAGGGGGCTCCCGTGCGCCGCCTCCCCTGCGGGCTGATGGACGTGCCGTTACCCTGCCTGCGGTTGTGCTGGCAGCTGAGCTGGAACAGGAAGTCGTGTTATAAACCAGGGCCTTTCAAGTTGTGACAAATGCATCAAACAAATGAAGCCGAGAGCAGGGAGGGCAGGCGCCTCTGTGCTCCCGGGCCAGGACCGCTCTGGCCTCTCCCGTCCCGACCGAAACCCGGGCCCCAGGCAGAGTGGGCCACGCGGGCGGTGTCCTCGCTCCCGGCCCATCTCTCTGGTGAGCCACCCCCCCCAGCACCTTCTGGAAATCCAGGTGCTGCTCATACCTGAACCTCAAGATCCCGCCCACCCCGCCCCATGCGTGACAGCAAGTTCCTGACCCCCTTCGCTGCAGGGGCCCGCGGTGCTGAGCGGGCCTGCAGGGAGCGCCCCCAACCGCCCTCTAGGTACATAGCCCCCTCGTCCCTGACAGGTCTGAGCAGCGACCTCTTACTGCTCAGAGCACGTGCTCCTGGGGCTGGAGCAGTTCCTTTTTCTTTTCTTCTTTTTAGGGCCCCACCTGCGGCATGTGGAGGTTCCCAGGCTAGGGGTCCAATCGGAGCCACAGCTGCCAGCCTACACCACATTCACGGCAACGCGGGATCTGAGCCGCGTCTGCGACCTACACCACAGCTCACGGCAATGCCGGATCCTTAACCCACCGAGCAAGGCCAGGGATCGAACCTGCGCCCTCATGGATCCTAGTCAAGTCCTGGGGGCAGAGCTGGGGGGAGAGAACCTGCAGAGACCCCCTCAGCCCGCACGCTGGCCGGGAAGAACCTCTCCGGCCTGTCCCAGCCTGTGCAGGCCCCGGATCTGAGGCCTCTTCAGCGCTGAGGTTGAAAGAACCAAGAGCAGCGTTCCTTCCTGCGGCTCCCGGCTCAAGGCTGCCTGCGGCGCTGGGGGTCCCCGGAGAGACCTTCCCCGGGCCGAGCGCCAGGGAGCACCAAGGTCGTTGGCAGCCACAGAGCCGGACAGGTACGGAACAGACCCTCCTTCAGAGCTTCCAGAAGGTCCCAACCCTGTGACACCCGGACTCAGGACTCCAGGCTCACAGACGGTGGGAAAATGTGTTCCTGCCGTCCCAGGCCGCCCGGCTTGCGGTAATTTGTTACAGCAGCTGCCGGGAAGCCTGCCCTCCCCTCCCCTCCGCTCCTCAGTTCCTTCTTCCCCGGTCCTTTTACTTGGGGCCAAGGAACGGGCCCTCAGGCTCGGGGCTGGAGTGCTGCTTGCAGGACAAGGCAGCCGTTGGTGGTAAGTGTCTTGGAGAAAAGAAGCCAGGCTTCTCACCTCCGGAGAAGGGAGTTTCAAACACGGAAAGGAGGAGGCCCAGAATCAGCTCACGGAGCAGGACTGCAATTGTGGTACTGGCGTGAACTCATGACTTTTTTTTTTAAAAGGAATTTTTTCTTTTTTCTCCCCCCCCCCCGTTTTTTTCTTTTTAGGGACACACCTGCAGCGCATGGAAATTCCCAGGCTAGGGGTCGAATCAGCACTGCAGCTGCCGGCCTACACCACAGCCCCAGTCCCAGCCCCAGCCCCAGCAGATAGGAGCCGAGTAGGCGACCCACACCACAGCTCACAGCAACGCCGGATCCTTAATCCACTGGGCAAGGCCAAGGATCAAACCCGCGTCCTCATGGATACCAGTAGGGTTCTTAACCTGCTGAGTCACAAAGGGAATGCCTGAACTCATGGTTTTTAATGTAGAAATAGGTGTGTGTGTGTGTGTGTGTCTTAGCTGTTTGCCAAAAGAGTCCAGAAACAAAGAAGTCACCGCTGCAGTGAGCACACCTGGTGCCCAGACCTGGGTTTCTGGGGTCCATTCGCTACTAGAAGGGACCAATGCTTTTGGAGAAACGGCCGATTTCCAGGGCTGGGGCGGGACATGCCGCGGATGGACTCTCCAGGGCTGGCAGCAGGTAAGCAAGTCTGAAGAGCAATGGGGCTCAGAGGCAGGAGGCGGCCGAAGGGGCGCCCGCTGTCTGGATCCAGGACACTGTGAGCAGCAGAATAACAACAGGGATGGAAGGCTGCCTTTATGGGAGAAATGATGCATGATAGAAACAAACGAATGAACACACACAAGGGAGAGAAAGCCGGCTTCTGAGTGCAGAAGGAGTAACGGAACTGGAAAACCTGCATTTGGCAGCCGGCGTGTTCAGCCACCGATTCGGGAGAGTCAGCCACAAAGGCTCGACCCGCTGGCGAAAGGCTGGCGGGAAGCAGGATCTGCGTGGGACTCTGCGCCGCCTCACTGAGCATTTACTCATCAGCCCGCATTCATTGGTGAGTTCAGATGCTTATTAATCGGCTTTACAGTGGAGAAGCCTGACAGTCACGTCTTCCTTGGAAGGCGAGGGTTCCTGCCACCAGTGCTGGGACAGCAGCCTCGCGCGCCTTCTGATAAGTCGCAGTGAGAGGCGCAGAGAGCGTCACCTCTGACGTGGTCCCACCGGAGTGCAGAAATGGGTCTAGGCACCCCCCAAACTGAGGGATAGCTTCCCAAGTCACTTGGGAAAATGTCACAGTCACAGAGTCCCTGGTGGTTCAGTGGGTTAAGGATCAGGCGTTCATACAGCTATGGCTCAGGTTCAATCCCCGGCCCAGGAACTTCCGCGGGCCACACGCACAGCCAAAAAAAATCACAGCCGCGAAATATAAAGAAAGACTGGCTTGGAGTTCCCGGCGTGGCTCAGTGGTTAACAAACCCGACTAGCATCCATGAGGACACAGGTTCGACCTCTGGCCTCGTTCAGTGGGTTAAGGATCCAGCGTTGCCGTGAGCTGTGGTGTAGGCTGCAGACACGGCTTGGGTCCCACTTGGCTGTGGCCCTGGTGTAGGCCAGTGGCTATTTCTCCGATTGGACCCCTAGCCTGGGAACCTCCGTATGCTGTGGGTGCAGCCCTAAAAAGCAAAAAAAAAAAAAAAAAAAAAAAAAAAGGATAAAAACAAAGACCACCTCTACAGATAAAGATATTTTAAATTAGATTTTTCAAGTGACTCTCTTGGGGAGCTCCCATTGTGGCTCAGTGGTTAACGAACCTGACTAGCATCCATGAGGACGTGGGCTCGATCCCTGGCCTTGCTTGGTGGGTTAAGGATCCAGCGTTCCCGTGAGCTGTGGTGTAGATTGGAGATGTAGCTCGGATCCCGCGTTGCTGTGGCTGTGGCTGTGGCTGTGGTGTAGGCTGGCAGCTGTAGTTCCAATACAACCCCCTAGCTTGAGAACCTCCATATGCCACGAGTGCGGCCCTGAAAAGCAAAAAAAAAAGAAAGAAAAAAGAAAACAAACCCCAAAACCCACCCTGTTAAGGGGATGAAAAGACCAGCTGCCGGAGGAGAAAGAGCTCTGCAAACCGCAAACCCAGCCGAGGACTAGTATCTAAAATATGTACAGAATTCTTAAAGCTCAGTGGTAAAAAAGCAAACAATTGAATCAGCAAAGGGGCAAAAGACATTCCCCTAAGAGGCCACACGAATGGTAGCGGAGCGGCGCGGAGGAGACGGTCCACATCCTGGTCAGAGGTAAAAATTAAAACCACAGCGAGGCACGCGCACGCACCTACCAGAAGGGCTAAAACAGAAAACAGTCGCGGAGTTCCCCTAGTGGCTCAGCGGTTAATGAACCCGACTAGCATCCATGAGGACGCAGGTTGGATCCCTGGCCTCGCTCAGTGACTGGTTGTTAGGGTCCGGTGTTGCTGTGAGTGGTGGTGTAGGTCACAGACCTGTCTTGGATCCCGTGTTGCTGTGGCCGCGGCTACAGCTCTAATTCGACCCCTAGCCTGGGAGACTCCATACGCCGTGAGTGTGGCCCTAAAAAGCAAAAAAAATAAATAAAAGCCAGTCCCCAAGGCCGCATTTAGTAGGACCCATTTACACAACATTCATAGTTAGACAAAGACAGAATTACAGGGATGGAGGAGAGGAGGGTGCTCAGGTGGGGGTGAGGGGAGTGGGCGTGGCTATAAAAGGCAACTGGGGCGTCCCTGTGGTGACAGAATGCTCTGTACCCCGCTGTACGAGGCCAAAACCCTGGTTGTGATGTGGTGTAATTTTGCAAGACGCTGCCTCGGGAGGAAGCTGGGCGAAGGGTGTGCTGAGTCTCTGCGTGTTATTTCTGACGACCGCATGTGAATCTACAGTTATTTCAAAATAAAGAGCTTAACCAAAAAAATCCTGATTTCATGTTTGTGCATCACACTCATATGAGATAATGTAACGTGATTTTATATAACTGCCAAATACACGCTGCTGTGTTTATTACTTATATTTGCATACACTTAAGTAAAAGTATAAGCGCTGAGGAAGGCCAGTTGCGGGTCCTCTAGGGCCTCCGGGAAATTGGGACTGTGCACGTCAGCAGGTCCCCAAGTCAATGGTGACAGCACTCAGGCTGAGAACCACGGGGTCCCTTGTGACAAATGTCTTCGCCAGCCCTCAACCGCCCCTAGGCTGCAGGCCACCCTTCCAGGCCACTCAGATTATTCGAGACGGGCTGTCAGCGGGCACAGGGCTAGGGCTGGGGTCCGGATCCCCTGCTGGGGCTCTGGGCGGGAGGGGCCGGCAGTGACGTTAGCGCAGAAGACCAGCGGCAAGCAGGGCGGGCAGCCGGGGTCGTGCCTGCTGCCAGGCTCAGGTCTCCCGTCGCCCTCTGCTGCTCCCCGCTCCCCTGGACCCCTCGTTCTCGCTCCGTGCTCCGCCCGCTCTCCCGGGCCAGGTCCTGGGTCCACCCCTCAGTCACCCCTTCACCCAGCGCGGCGTGAGGGCCGGCGAGGCGGTCTTGAGCACTCACAGATCGGGAAGAACAGGAGATGGCGCCTCTCAAAGGGCACCTATTATGTGACCTCCCCAAATCCCACCCCAAATTCGTAGACCAGCTTTTCAATTAATTAATTTTTTTTTAGGGCCACACCCGCGGCATGTGGAGGTTCCCAGGCTAGGGGTCCAATCGGAGCTGTAGCTACCGACCTATGCCACAGCCACAGCAGCGCCAGATCCGAGCCGCATCTGTGACCTACACCACAGCTCACGGCAACGCCGGATCCTCAATCCACTGAGCCAGGCCAGGGATTGAAAATGCAACCCCCCGGTTCCTAGTCAGATTCATTTCCACTGTGCCACGATGGGAACTCCTTCAATGAATTTTAAGTGAACTCGCCTGGGAGTTCTTCTGCACATGGGCTGAAATCTCATTGGTTAGACTCACTCCCTAAAATTTCGACTCTTGTGCAATGACCGAAATTTGGACATTTCCCACACGTGTGGTTTGAAAAAAGAACATGCTTGCAAATTCTCTGATACGCCTTTCGTGGTCTCTGTGCCCCCGCCCCCGAGGGCCAGCGCTGGCTCTGGGGACAGCCTGGCCGGTTGCCGAAGCCTCGTTGCCTCCAGCCATTTCTCTTGGGAAACTAGCTTCGGAGCCAGGGCCGGGCCCTGGGAGGACTACTCTCCCCAGGCCCCCTTGTCGTGAGGAGGCCCAGCCACGCGGAGGGAGAGGCCACAGCCAACAGCGGCGTCAATCACCAGATGTGTGAACACAGGTGTTTCCAGATGATTCCAGCCCCCAGGCCCTTCAAGTCACCCCGGCCCAGATATCCTGTGCCCAGCCCAAACTCCTGACGCGTGGAATGTGTGTGCCTCAGGGCACAGGGGTCCTGCCACTGAGTCTGGAACTGTTTGTTCTGCGGCACTGGTAGCTGGGAGCCGGAAGATGAAGATCATGGGTTCCTGCCGCCTGGATTGCAGGGGCAGCCCTGCTTCCTGTCCTGCTGGAAGCCCGGGTGTGTGACTCGCCCCTCCAGGCTGTCGGCCAACCGACACCCCTCCAAATTAGCCCCAAGAGTTCCACGGAGGCAGCCACACCGGCCATGAGGTACTGTGAGCATTCGCGCGGAGGTAACCTACAGACCTGGGGCCGGAGCACGCATTTGGGAACCCTCAGCATGGAGCTGCGGTCAAAAATGCAAGACCCAGACGAAGCACGCAGCGAGAGAGGTGAAGGAGGAGTTGCTGCTGTGGTTCAGCTGTAACGAACCCGACTAGTACCCACGTTGAGGCAGGTTCGATACCTGGCCTCCATCAGTGGGTTAAAGGATCCGGTTGCTGCAGGCTGCTGCAGTGCAGGCTACAGATGTGGCTCGGATCTGGCATTGCTGTGGCCGTGGTATAGGCTGGCAGCTGCAGCTGGGATTTGACCCCTAGCCTGGGATCTTTCATATGCCGTGGGTACGAACCTAAAAAAAAAAAAAAGACCAAAAAATAAATAACTACCAACGTATTGAAGTTCTGCTAAACACTATTTCAAGATACCTGCAATAACGGCAGTGTAATCTGAAAAAAATGGTCATTTCAGTAGAGTCATGGACTCATAATCAAAGGAAAGGCCAAACCGTAGCTGGAGATCAGAGAAAAGCAAGTGTGAGAACGTGGTTCCGTCCACCGTCACAGACCCCGGCCCTGACCGTGAGCCCAGATGCAGGACCCCTGGCCAGACCAGCCATTGTCGGGGTCAGCTTCATGGACAGCACCCGCTAGATGTCGAATTGCAGTCTCTCCAGAGTCTCTTTTAAGGCAACACCTAACAGCACTGGCCGTGATGACCAGCACAGCGAGTCCCACTCCTGTGAACTGGCTTAGGGTTCTCATGAATGTTTCCTGTCACTCTGCCCCTCGGGTCCCATTTCCTGCCTTTGTTAAATAAGTCAACACGTCTTCCACTTTTGTCTTCTAACGGTTTGGAAGTTTGACTTCATATTTCTATTTATCTAGTAGTTGACCTAAAATGTTTAACACGTGGTTGGTTGGATCTTAGCTGTCCCTACCCAGCTAGAGGCAATCAGCGACTGTCTCCATGAAGGAGACACACTGCACTTATCCCCCCACCCCACCCCTGCCACCCAGGGTGAGGTCATCTGGATCTCCCTCCAGACGATGGAGAGTATTTTCCGGGCTGCGTCCCCGGTTAAAATAGTTTCACTGGTTCCCGCAGCCCCTGTTTCCTTCTTGCACTCGTTTTTCATTTTGCAAGAGTGTGGAAGCCAGTAATTACTCTGGATGGTATTTGTTGGGAGTAAACTCTCCTAACACTTGGCACGACCCAAAAAAGTGTTTTTTCCTCCCCACTGAATGGCTGTTAGGCGAGGCAGAGAATTCTAGGCTCAAACCGTCTTCCCTCGCCACTGCGAAGCTGTCCCGCAGGTGTGTGGGATCCAAAGTTGCCGAGGTCTGATGTCAAGCTTATCCTTTTCTTTCTTTTTCTGGAGGTAACGTGTTTTGTTCGCCCCCTGGGAGCTTTTCTTTGATCCCTTTCTCTTCTGTGTGCTAAACAGTCCTGTGTCTTCAGCCCAGGCTGTTCCTGAATATTCTTCCCTGGAGCATTCCTTTCCCCCTCTGCCCTTCTGAATTCCTTTTCAATAACTGAACACATAAAGCTGGGGGCTTATGTCCCATGTTTCTTAACGTTTCCTTCCTACCTTATAACTTTGTCTCTGATTCTAGAGAATTTCACAGCTTGACCTTCTGGCTCATTAGTCCACCAGTCGGCTGTGTCCACTCTTCTTGGACGACCTATTGAACAGTTTTTATTTCACTGTCCATATTTTTTTTATATCCTAAAATATCTAGTTGACTTTTGCAAAGTATCTTTTTTTTTAAGGGCAGCACCCATGGCGTATGGAGGTTTCCAGGCTAGGTGCTGAAACAGAGCTGTAACCACTGTTCGCCACAGCAACGTGGGATCCGAGCTGTGTCTGCGACCTATACTTCAGGTCATGACAACGCTGGGTCCTTAACCCACCGAGCGAGGCCAGGGATAGAACCTGCATCCTCATGGATACCAGTCAGATTAGTTTCTGCTGAGCCACAATGGGAACTCCTCTCTCTCTCTTTTTTTTTAATGGTCGCACCCTCAGCATATGGAAGTTCCCGGGGCCAGGGATTGAATCCGAGTCGCAGCTGCAACCTACGCTGACTGCAGTGGCAGCAACGCCAGATCCTTAACCCACCGCAGGTGGGTCAGGGGGTTGAACCCGCATCTCTGCAGTGACCTGAGCTGATGCAGTAGGATTCTTAACCCATGGTGGGAACTCCCGGAAAGTATCTTTTCGAACTCATCTTTATTTTACTTTTCCACTTACATTCTGGCACTTGCCTGTCACCTCCGCAGTTTCCCCAAATGTTTAGCCATGGCATAACAGGGAGGCCTGTTGTTATTTCCAGCTCACCATATCCATTTCCCAGCCATCCACAAGCCAACCACTAAGCTAACGCCACATACTTTAGGGTTTTGTCACACCAGCTCCCTGGGTACCCACGTCTGCTTTAGTTAGGCTGGGCGTATTAGTCAGCTGTTGCCACAGCAATGCTGCATAACAAACCACTCCAAAGTGCAGAGGCTTAAACAGCCATCACTGACGCTCACACTCACGGCCCTGAGGGTGGATGCGGGTGGGTTTGGCACTGCCCCGGGCTCCCTCACCCTCCTGGGGCGGGCGGCTTCCCCTGAGCACACAGTCTGCTCTGTGACTGGGGCACAGTCTTCCCACCGACAAGGCCCACCCGCTACAGCGTCCTGAGCCCTGCTCACTTCACATCTGCCAACAGCCCACTGGCCCCAGGGCGTCATGCTGCCAAGTCTGAAGTCACCCACCCACCGGAGGCCCTGGCGAGGAGGGAGGTGTGAAATTCTACTGCAGGGAGCAAAGAACTGGGGGTCTACGACATCTGCTAGCACAGCCCAGCCTAACCGCTCCGACGACACACCCTTCGTTGTCGTGCAACAGTCCAAACAACACGGAAGCTGATTTCTCCCTGAAGAATCCACGGAAAGAGCTGGGGTTTGCCAGTGGCCTCAACTCCTGCAGCTGTGGACTCCTGCAGCTGTGGACTCCTGCAGCTGTGGACTCACTGCCCTCCACAGGGCCCCGTCCCTGTCACTGGCTTTGTCACCATCGGGGCCCACAGGACTGGGGAAGAGCGTGAAAGAGGTTTTGCCCGTGCCGGGAGTGGTGTCTGTCACACTCATGCTCCACCGGGAGGGGCTGGTCTCATGGCCACACCCCCTTGCTGGGGAATTTGGGAGGAAGGGGGTGGAGGGCCCCTCCTCGCCTCCCCGCGAAGTCCTGCCTGAGTCAGAGAAGAACCCCACCTCTGGGGAGGGTACAAAGCGCAGCAGGCTTTCGGCTCTGGCCGTGGAGGCTCCAGACCCACAGAGCCCTCGGCGCCGGCTTTTCCCCCTCGGTATGACCCAGCACAGGGGGACAGGGGGACACTCCTCGTCCGAGGTGACCCTGAGACGTGAGCCAGGCAAAGAGTGCAGCCAGGACTGGCTCCTGGGCCCCGATCCCACCCCAGGGGAGAGTGCGGGAGCGAACACCCCCCCTGAGCAGCGCCTCGTTCCGGGGCTCTGGGAAGCTCCCAGCACCTTCTGTCCCTTCCCGAGTACTGCATTTCTCTGAAAGTCCCTGGAGAGATGCGTGGGGCGGCCCCGGACACTGGACGTGACGTGCGGGCCTTATCCAAATCCCCTGGGCCCCTGGAGTGGCCGGGTCCCACTCCGCAATCACCCCGGGGTGTCACCCCCACCCTCTCGGGCGCTCACTCCCCAGTCCGGGGCGCTTTTCCGGATAGCGGAGGGCGGATTCGGAAAGGGGAGCAAGCGCTGGGGTCTGGGGTGGTGAGTCACCCATTTCCGAGGCTCTGTCTAGGCCGCGGGCGCAAGCCGGCCAGACGCCACCCCGCAGCGTAAGACACCGGACCGCGACACCTCCCCTATCCATCCGCCCAGCTCGCCCATTGGCCCAGACCCGCACCGCCCGCGCCTCCGCGAGATCCCATTGGCCCGCGCTCACAGCCCAGAC
>PVHT021183568.1:8698-28660 GCA_004024745.2 Catagonus wagneri
GATGTTGAAAGAGAAGCGTGTGAAGGTGCTTCTCCGGAAGCGGGCGCCGCTCAGCACGGCCCCCAGGGACAGGTTTCTCATGGCCCGTGCTCTCTCCAGGTCCTCCCTCCGCCCGCCACGTTTTCTCGGCGATGTGACCACAAACGAAGGTCATTTCCAGACCCTGAGACTTGGCTTACTCCCCGGGGGGCCAGCTCGGAGCGGGTCACCACCCAATCAAGAAGACACTGAGTTTGGGAGTTCCCTGGTGGCTCAGTGGTTAAGGACCCTCCGTTGTCACTGCTGTGGCGTGGGCTTGATTCCTGGCCTGTGAACTTCCACACACGATGCGTGTGGCCAAAACACTGGCTTTGTAAAAATTACTTCTACATTTCGGTAGCGGTCCTTCTCACCAGATTCCCGTTTTGTAAGTATTGTCCCTCCTCCCAGCTCTTGCTCGCCTACTGTTTTTTCAGTTTTTCAGAGAGCAGAAGTTTAAATTTTGATGAAGTCCAGATCACACATTTTTCTATCATGACTTGAGATTTTTGTCAAGTTTTTGACAAAGACTTTGTCGTCTTTGCCTGGTCGAAGGTGGCTCAGACTTTCTCCCACGTTTTCTCTTCTAGTTCTTTTTTTTTCTGTTTGTTTGTTTTTGCTTTTTAGGGCTACGGGTGCGGCCTGTGGAGGTTCCCAGGCTAGGGGCTGAATGGGAGCTACAGCTGCTGGCCGACACCACAGCCACAGCAACGCGGGATCCTTAACCCACTGACTGAGGCCAGGGATCGAACATACAACCTCACGGATACTAGCTGGATTCTTAACTCCCTGAGCCACGACGGGAACTCTGAGAAAGGACATCTTAACTGAATCTTCCCATCCATGAACAAAGAGTATTTCTTCATTTATTTGCTTGTTTGTTTTTCTGGCTGCAGCCATGGCATGCTGAAGTTCCTGGGCCAGGGACTGAACCTGAGCCGCAATTGTGACAACTCCAGATCCTTAACCTGCTGAGCCACCAGGGAACTCCCGAGAATTAAAAAAAAAAAGAAAAATTGTGAATGGGAGTTCCTTGTCGTTCAGCAGGTTAAGGGCCTGGCCTAGCATCCACGAGGATGTGGGTTTGATCCCTGGCCTCACTCAGTGAGATCAGGATCTGGCGTTGCAGCGAGTTGTGGTGTAGGTCACAGACGTGGCTCAGATCCAGTGTGGCTGTGGCTGTGGCCAGCAGCTGCTGCTCCCATTCAACCCCTAGCCTGGGAATTTCCATCTGTCACAGGTGTGGCCTTAAAAGGAAAAAAACTGGGAGTTCCTTTTGTGGCTCAGTGGTAATGGACCTGAGTAGTAACCCATGAAGATTCAGGTTCGATCCCTGGCCTCGCTCAGTGGGTTAAGAATCCAGCATTGCTGGAGTTCCCTTCGTGGCTCAGTGGTTAACGAATCCGACTAGGAACCATGAGGTTGTGTGTTCGATCCCTGGCCTTGCTCAGTGGGTTAAGGATCCGACGTTGCTATGATCTGTGTTGCAGACGCGGCTCGGATCCCGCGTTGCTGTGGCTGTGGCGAAAGCCATCAGCTGCAGCTCCTGTTAGACCCCTAGCCTGGGAACCTCCACAAGCCGCCCTAGATAAGGTAAAAAAAGACAAAAAGCAAACAGACAAAAAAACCCAACAAATGTACTATCCTTGCATTCCTAGGACGCATCTCATGAGATATTATCGTTTTTATTTCTGAGTTAGATTTGCTAAAATGTAGAAAAAACTATTGGAGTAAACTCTACAGTGTTGTGCTAGTTTCGGGGGTGCAGCAAAGTGGTGCAGTCAGATGCACAGATTTGCTCACAGTCGGTGAGGAGTTTTGCATCTGTGTTTGTTAAGGATGTTAGTATGTAATTTTATTTTCTCATAATAAGAAAATTGTCTGGCTTTGGTATCAGGATGATACTGGCCTCATAAAATGAGCTGGAAAACATTCCTTCCTCTTCTGTTTTCTGGAAGTCTGTATAGAATTGGCGTTATTACTTCCTTAGATGTTTTTAGAATTCAGGGTGTGACCCCAGGCCTGGCGCTGGCTTTTTGTAGGAAGGCTTTTAACTATATGTTCCATTTTTTCAATAGACATAGTGCTATTTTCCTAGATATCCCCCATTTCTCCTGAAAATCGTCATGCTGCTTTTCAGCACCACGAGCAGGATTTAAGGGGGTTTTCCTGGCGCTACGCATCTTCACCAACAACAGGTTCTGTTTTGTTGTTTTTTAACGCGCACACCTGCGGCATATGCACGTTCTGGGCCAGGGGCTGAATCCGAGCCTGGCGGTGCCCATCCTTCAAGCCGCTGTGCCAGGCCAGGGATCAGACTCGCCCCTCTGCAGCGACCCAAGCTACGGCAGTAGGATTCCTAACCCACTGCGCCACAGTGGAAACTCCCCGAGTATTTTCTTAAACAAAGCCAAAAGGTGCTGGGTGGCCGCCCGGATGGAAATGCGTCTGCGGGCGGGGGGGTGGGTCCTTCCTGCTGGGGCGGCTCCAGGCCAGGCCCCTCCTCTCCAGGCCTCAGCTGGTTCCGCTTCTGCCAAAGGTAGGGATTTAAAACGCCCACAGGGCGCCTCGGCAGGAACCGGCTGCTGGCACCCTCCCTGGCAGCCTGCCTGCAGTGAGGCCGAGAGGAGCCCGGCCGTTCCTCCGCCCACACCTGCTTGTCCCCTAAATCCAACAGACTAAGGTGGCTGCTCCATGTCTGGAAACTAGTTTTTTTTTTCTTTGTGGGGGCGGTTCTTTTTAGGGCCACACTCACGGCATAATGAGGTTCCCAGGCTAGGGGTCGAATTGGAGCTAAAGCTGCCGCCTACACCACAGCCACAGCCACGCCAGATCTGAGCCTCATCTGTGACCTACACCACAGCTCACAGCAACACCGGATCCTTAACCCACTGAGCGAGGCCAGGGATCGAACCTGCACCTCATGGATACCAGTCAGGCTCATTAACCACTGAGCCACCATGCGAACTCCGGGAGACAAGCTTTAGTTTGGCTGTGTCCCCTGCATGTGGGATTTCCCAGGCCAGGAATGAAACCCACAGCACCGCTGTGACCTGGGCCCCTGCAGTGGCAACGGTGGGTTCTCAACTTGCCGCGCCACGAGGAAACTCGGAGATGTGCTTGAGACCTACAGGTCCTGTGCCTGGATCCATGAGCCAGCAAATGGCTGTGATGGAGGAGAGCCCGCTGGCCTTTCAGGGGCGGGAGGCTGGCGCAGAGGTGAAGGCACGCCCGTGGTGGGCGAGGCCACCACTTCCCCTCCTAGCCTCCTCCCACGTGTCCCCCTCCTCCCTCCCTGGCCTGTCGCTCTTTCTCCCCTGTTCTGGATTTTTATTACTGAAGAAACTCCTGCAGGGGGCCCCGAGCACCCCCCAAGGCCAGCCGCCCCCACAAGCCCCGCCCCATTCCACGGGCCTCCTCTGCCTTTTGGATACCGTGGCCAGGTTCCTGCTGCCGGGACCACCCTCTGCGCCCCTCCGGCCCCAGCCTGCAGCCCCAAGATAAACTGAGGCTCTGTGGCTGCAGTGTGTGTGAGCCGTGCTGGAGGCGTCGGGGAGCCCAGGGCGGGGGAGGCCAGGCCCGCCGTGACCAGCCATGGTCACCCCAAGTCTAGACAGCTTCTAGGCACCAGGACCTGTCCCCACGAACTGCCCAGCTCCTGAGAGCATCGGTCACCCCGGTGTCCACCGAGCTCCCCTGCAGCTTAGGCCCTGGGCCAGCCCCCACCCTCCCACCCTGTTTGAATTCTCCCACCCGTGGGTGGTGAGGGGCGATCCAGCCTCTTTCAAAGCAGATAACTGAAGAACCGCAGCCACCCGTGGGCCCTGCCTCAAAGGGTCCCTTGGAGCCCAGGGCCCACGTCGTGCCCAGATGGGTCCCAGGGCCTGGAGGCCAGACCGTGGAGGGCTGGGGTCCTCACTCCCATTTGACGGGCGGGAGCCCGAGGCCTGGGCGTGAGTGGCCGTCCAGGGTCTGCAGCGCCTGGAGCCGGGCCTGGGAGGGGCTTGCCTGCAGCAGGGCTGGACTGAGAAGGGGAGCGTCCTCCCCCACGGCCCTCGCTCTGGCCCCGAGTGCCCCATCTGGGTCCTGGCCACTGTCTTGCAGGCTGCCTCGCTCCCCGAGCCCCACTGAGGTTGCTGGGTTTGGCTAAGTCACGTTAGGGGGCATCCAGTGCGGCTCAATCAAATCAAGCCACTTAGAGGGATCGATCGCAGCGGCAGGAAGGGCCCCGGGGAGGAGTCGCTGCCCTCAAGCCTGTCCGCCCGTTCTCTGAAGCCCCTGGTTCCTCCTGCCAGCGGGCGGCTTAGATGGGATCTGGGCTCCAGCTTTTTGGAGTTTTGTACTTTCCAGACCATTTTTGTTCCTGGAAAAAATTCCAACAAAACTTTTCTTTTTCTTTTCACTTTTTACATGGAGGTTCCCAGGCTAGGGGTTGAATCAGAGTTGTAGCCACTGGCCTACACCACAGCCACACAGGATCCGAGCCCCATCTGCAGCCTACACCATAGCCACAGCAGCTCGGGATTGAGCCACATCCACAGCTCACGGCAATGCCGGATTCTTACTCGCATTCTCATGGATATGGGTCAGATTTGTTTCCGCTGCGCAACAACAGGAACTCCCAGCCAAACTTTTCTTTGTTCACTCGCCTTTCTCCTGGGAAGGCAGCAGGGCCTAGGGGAGCCCGGCCGCCGACCCGCAGGCTCCCTTTGCAGGGCCACACCCCTCTCCATCACCGCCCCGCGGGGCCTGCCTGCACCACCCGCTCCGGCGGCACCCAGTGTCAGTGTCTCGAGGCTGCCACCCAGTGGCCACGCAGGGAGTGGTCAGCTTTTCCCTTGGCACCTGGCCTTCTGTGGACCCACCCACCCCAGCGGCTTCTCCCACCCATTTCCGCCCTCACCTGCTCACTCATTTCTTCCTCCCTCCCTCGCTTCCTCCCTCCCTCCGTTCGTTCGTTCGTTCGTTCCTTCCGCAAACCACGGTGTGCTCTGCTGAGCCAGGCCTGGGTGGGCCTCAGGGCTGGAGGGAGAGGCAGAAAAAAACTCTCTGCCCACTCCCCCCACCCCCGAGGGGCACAGACGTGAGCACAGAATTTAAAACAACCGGCAGGTGGCTGATGGGGCGGGGAGGGGGCTCCTTCTGTCCCAGCCTCACTGATCCTCCCAGCCACCCTGGCCGGGGCCTCATTCTGGGCTAGAGCACCTGACTTCGGGGTGGGGGGTGCTGGGGGGGCATGAGGCCCCAGTCACCCCCTCTCCCTGGGGGTCTGCCCACCCTACTCAGCTCCAAGGAGTGTCCGTTTTGTTTTGTTGGCAGCTTGCTGGAGAGTAATTCACATACCACATAATTCACTCCTTTCAGGTGTGGCGTTCAGTGGCTTTCAGTGTATTCGCAGCCACGCACCCATCAGCACAGTTATTTTTCAGACCACTTCATCACTGCAAACGGACACCTGCCTTCTAACCACCAGCCCCAGCCCCGAGCCAGCGCCGACACGCCTTCGGTCTCCGCGAGCAGGCCTGTCTCGGGGAACCTAAAGCGGCAGAGTTACGCGTGGCCTGCCCTCTGCTTCGGGCTCTTTTCGTGGAGCTTAAGCCTTCAAGGCGCGAGTGGGTTGTGGCAGGTGTGAGCGCTCGTTCCGTTAAAGGCCGAGGAGTAGCCGTTGCCCAGAGGGACCGCATCCCGGCCGGCCCTTCAGACGCAGATGGGCCTTGGGGTCGTTTCGACCTTTTGGAGACCGAGTAAAGCTGCTGTGAACACGCGTGTCCGGCCTTTCATGTGGACACGTGTTCGCGTTTCCCTTGGGAATAAACCTAGGAGAGAAACTTCTAGGCCACACGGTGACTCTGCGTTTCATTGATGCCAGCTGCCTGGAAACCCTGGAGTACCTGCACCTGACCGGGTCATCAGCGCGCTCGAGGCCCTCTAACAGCTCCGGACGCTCCGGACGCACGGCCCAGGCCCGGCCCCCGGCCCCCGCCCTCCGCCCCCCCGCCGGCCCCGCCCCCGCCCCGCCCCCGCCCCCCGCCGCGGCCCCGCCCCCGCCCCGCCCCCGCCCCCGCCCCCCGCCGGCCCCGCCCCCGCGGGGTTTTGCTGAAGGCCTGGCTCTCCCCCTCCCGCCGGCCTTTCCTCGGGTCCCGGCCCCGGGCGCGCTCCTGGAGCGCCGTTCCCGCGTGGCTCCCGTGGTGTCTGTGCAGAGCGTCAACCTGAGCCCGGGGCCGGGGCGCCAGGCGGGCGCGCGTTCCGCTGTGAGGCGCGGGTCGGAGCTCCCGGGGCGCCTGGCGGGAGGCACGTTCTCTGAGCAGAAGGGCAGCCCCTCTCTTCTGGTAAGAGGCTCTGGGTTTTCCTCTGGGGACCCCTCCCCACTCTCCCTGGAAGGGGGCTGGAAACCAGGCTTGGCCGGCCCGCCGGGCCCGGCAGCGGAAGCTGATTACGGGGGGCAGATGGCTTGGGTCGGGGCAGGGAGGTGTCACCCGGGTATTTGCTCTCCCCTTCTCCCCAGGGCCGCCGAGCTGGTAGAGCGGGGCCATGATTTGAGGAGAGGCTGCTGGGAATGAAGCCACGCGGAGGAAAGCTGGACAGAGGCGGGAGAAGAGGACTGGACGAGGCACCTGGATGGAGCCGTGCCTGAAACCCAGGTGAGCTGAGGCATTCCCTCCTGCACAGGCCGGTTTGAACTGGGTTTCTGTATCATGTACGCCAAAGAGCCCTGATTAACGCGGGTCTACGGCCCCAAAACAGTGTGCGGTCTCAGCCCATTTTCCTGGCAGGTGATTTCCCCTTAGTAATTTGCGAGGGCATTTAAATACATTAGAAACTGTCTGTCTATACTTTGCAGCTGTTTTCTCTGGTCTGTTTATGTTTTATGGATTTTTTTTTGCCATACCTAACTCCCCAAAGTATGCAATCAGGTGTCTATCTCTCCTATAATTTATGGGTTTTAATTTTACACTCTCTTTTAAACCACATCCTTTATTAGACCCAGACAGTGTTCTAGGTTGCTAGGAGATTTTTTTTTAAATCACAAATGACTATGAAATTGTATCAAGTGCTCCTTCTGCAGTTACTGAGATGATTGTGAATGCTTTTTCATTGGACCTGCAACAGGAACATGCATTGATCGGGTTCCTGACGTTGAAAGCCCGCTGGGAGCCGTGGAAACACCGTCTCTGACGTACAGGTGACCTCAGTTGAGCAGGTTCTCCAAGCTTTCTGCATCTGGAATGAGACTTGTCTTTGCGTTTTCATTTAGGTGTTGAGATCAGGCTAGCCTCCTGTGATACATTTTTAAGACAGGGATTTTTCTGCTCCAGGAGCATTTAGTGAGAATTCACACGTGAAACCAGCTAGACCAGGTGTGCTTGTGTTGTGTGAATTCCGTAGCATCTATTGTGGCTCTAATGGCAGGGCGGGGGCTCTGCCCTGGCGGGGAGGCGGCCGTCCGCCGGCAGAGACCCAGAGGCAGGAGGCCAGGGGGCGGCTGCACAGAGAAGGGCCTTGGGCTGGGGCGCCTCGCGGCCCCGAGCTGCTACGCGGCGGGTCAGGGAGCACAGCGGGCTCTCCCGGGCTGGTCCTGGCGGGCAGCGGGGGCGGAAATGAGGGAAGCGGCAGGTGCTGGGGGCCGGGTGCTGCCGGGGCTGTGGCCTGAGTTCTGCCCGCGTATCTAGTGGCCGACGTCTGAGTACAGAAGTTTTTTTTTGTTGTTGTTCTCCTAGAGGCTGCCCATTTCTTTTACCTTCCAAATGTACTGGCATAAAATTGTTTATAGGATTTGCTTAGATTTTTTTTTTTTTTTTTTTTTTTTTGCTTCTTAGGGCTATACCCGCAGCATATGGAAGTTTCCAGGCTAGGGGTCTAATCAGAGCTACAGCTGCTGGCCTGCAGCACAGCCACAGCAATGCAGGATCCCGGACCCACTGAGCCAGGCCAGGGATGGAACCTGCATCCTCATGCATACTAGTGGGATTCCTTTCTGCTGGGCTACAGTGGGAACTCCCTGCTTAGAATTTCAGTCTGTTGGAGTTCCCGTTGTGACTCACGGAAACGAATCCGACTAGGAACCATGAGGTTGTGGGCTCGATCCCTGGCCTAGCTCAGTGGGTTAAGGATCTGGCATTGCCGTGAGCTGTGGTGTAGGTCGCAGACGCGGCTCAGATCCTGTGTTGCTGTGGTGTAAACCCCGATTAGACCCCTAGCCTGGGAACCTCCACATGCCGTGGGTGTGGCCCTAAAAACGGCAAAAGACAAAAAAAAAAAAGGGAATTTCAGTCTGGAGTTCCTGTCGTGGCACAGTGGTTAACGAATCTGACTAGAAACCATGAGGTTGCGGGTTCGATCCCTGGCATCCCTTAGTGGGTTAATGATCCGGTGTTGCCATGAGCTGTGGTGTAGGTTGTGGACACGGCTCGGATCTGGCGTTGCTGTGGCTGTGGTGTAGGCTGCAGCGACAGCTCTGATTAGACCCCCAGACCCCTAGCCTGGGAACCTCCACATGCCACGGGTGTGGCCCTAAAAAGCAAAAAGAAGAATTTCCGTCTGTAATGTTTCTTTTATACATTTTTCTCTCTTCTTGCAGATTTCTGTCTTCTCTCTTGTCCTTGTTGGTCGTGTTGGCGGTGTGATGACTTCACATGTCTTTTTAAAGTACCTTCTCTTTTGGAGTTCCCGCTGTAGCTCAGCAGTAACAAACTGGACTAGTATCCGTGAGGACGCAGGTTCAATCCTTGGCCTCGCTCAGTGGGTTAAGGATCTGGCATTGCCGTGAGCTGCAGTGTAGGTTGCAGACGTGGCTCAGGTCCAGTGTTGCTGTGGCTGTGGTGTAGACCGGCTGCTGTAGCTCAGATTCGACCCCTAGCCTGGGAACTTCCGTATGCTGTGGGTGCGACCCTAAAAAGAACCCCACACAAAAATACCTTTTTTCCTTTTTTTTGCCACACCTGCAGAATATGTTCCTGGACCAGGGATTGAACCCATGCCGCAGCAGTGACAATGGCAGATCCTTAACCCACTGAGCAACAGGAGAATTCCTTTTTTTTTTTTTTTTAATTTTTAAAGTTTTAAATTTTTAATTTTTTTATTTTATTTTTCCATTATAGCTGATTTACAGATTTCTGTCAATTTTCCAACTGCACAGCGTGGTGACCCGGTTACACATACATATATGGATTCGTCACATGTGATTAAACATAGTTCCCAATACTATGCAGTCGGATCTCCTTGCTTTTCCACCCCAAAGGCAATAGTCTACAGCTGTTAACCCCAGACTCCCATCCCATCCCACTCCCTCCCCCACCCCCTTGGCAACCACAAGTCTGTTCTCCAAGTCCGTGATTTTCTTTTCTGTAGAAAGGTTCATTTGTGCAGTCTACTAGATTCCAGATATAAGTGATATCATACAGTGTTTGTCTTTCTCCTTCTGACTTACTTCACTCAGTATGAGGTTAATTCCATCCATGTTGCTGCCAATGGCATTACTTTATTCTTTTTAATGGCTGAATAGTATTCTGTCGTGTATTTATACCACATCTTCCTAAACCAATCATCTGTCGATGGACATTTGGGTTGTTTCCATGTCTTGGCTATTGTGAATAGTGCTGCAGTGAACATGCGTGTGCAAGTGTCTTTTTCAAGGAAATTTTTGTCCAGATATATGCCCAAGAGTGGGGTTCCTGGGTCATATGGTAGTTCTGTGTATAACAGGAGATTTTCTAAAGGAGTTCCCTTGTGGCTGAGAAGTTAAGGATCCAGTGCTGTCACTGCTGTGGCACAGATTCGATTCCTGGCCCCGGGAACTTCCACATGCCATGGGTGCAGCCCAAAATAAAGTAGCGTTTTGAGTTTTTGTCAGTCAGTTCCTATGTCATTCCTCTCTGTTGTCATCTTCATTATGTCGTCTGTTCTCTCTGGATTTTAGGCTATTCTTTTTGTAACTGCTTACGCTGAACGCTTACTGTTTTTTCAGTCCTTCAAGTTTTGTGAAAAAGCTGCACCCGCAACTTTCGATGTGTTGTCATTTCATTGTTGGGCAATTCTAAATTTTTTGATTTCTGCTGTGATTGTCTAGCTGTGATTGTTATTTAGGAGCATTTATTTTAGTTTCTAAAGTATGTCACTATCGATTGATGGATTTTTTAGGCCCACACCTGTGGCATATGGAGATTCCCAGGGTAGGGGTCTAATCAGAGCTGCAGCTACTGGCCTGCACCACAGCCACGGCAACACATGGTGCAAGCTGCATCTGTGACCTACACCGCAGCTTGTGACAACACCAGATCCTTAACCCACTGAGCGAGGCCAGGGACTGAACTACATCCTCAGGGACACTGTATCAGGTTCTTAACCTACTGAGCCACTCTGGGAACTCTGGCATTCTTTATTTTTTATTTTTTTTGTCTTTTTGCCTTATCTAGGGCCGCACCCGCGGCATATGGAGGTTCCCAGGCTAGGGGTCTAACAGGAGCTGTAGCTGCCGGCCTTCGCCACAGCCACAGCAACGCAGGATCCGAGCTGTGTCTGCAACCTACACCACAGCTCACGGCAACGCCGGATCCTTAACCCACTGAGTGAGGCCAGGGATCAAACCCGCAACCTCATGGTTCTTAATTGGATTCGTTAACCACTGAGCCACGACGGGAACTCCTGGCATTCTTTATTTTTAAGTTTTAAATTTTATTTATTTCTTTTTGGTCATGGCACGAAGAGGCCTAATGTGGGATCTCAGTTCCCAGACCAGGGATTGAACCTAGCCTCTACTGATGAAAGTACCAAGTCCTAATTGTTACTAGGCAACCAGGGAACTCCCAGAATACGGCATTCTTAAAAATACACAAAAAAACTTTCTAGGAGTTCCCGTCGTGGCTCAGTGGAAACGAATCCGACTAGGAACCATGAGGTTGCGGGTCTGATCCCTGGCCTCGCTCAGTGGGTTAAGGATCCGGCGTTGCCGTGAGCTGTGGTGTAGGTCGCAGACGCTTGGATTTGCTGTTGCTGTGACTGTGGTGTAGACTGGCAGCTCTTGCTCCGATTGGACCCCCAGCCTGGGAGCCTCCCTATACCCCAGGTGTGGCCTTAAAAAGCAAAAAAAAAAAAGCAAAAAAAAAAGAAATCTTTATACACTAATGAAAACTACGGTTTTAGGAGGACTTTTTTCTCCTCTGGTGGCGTCCCTGGGATTTTCTACGCAGACGGCCGTATAATCTGCAAAGAGGAACCATTCTGTATCTTCCTCCCCACGTACGGTGTCTTTCATTTTCTGTCCTGCACTGGCTAGAACTTTTGGGATCATGCTGCCTGAGGGCGGCGAGTGCGGACACCCTTGCCCCATTCTGATTTTACGGGAGGGCACCTAGTCTTCCACCACCAAGAAGAGTGTCAGCTGGAGGCCTTTTCATCTATGTCACGAGTGGTGTTTGCGTCTAATTTTATTTTGTATCGTCTCTGGTTATGGTATCTGGGCAATAGTAGCTTCTATTATCTGGAACAGATTGGGTAAAATTGCTCTTTAGATGTTTGACAGGATTCTACACAAAACCACCTGGACTGGAGAATTCTTTCTTCAGAAGTTTTAAAATTATGAATTCAATGTCCGTAGGAGTTATGGAGCTAGTCCTGTGATCCATCTCAAAACGAATAGGTTGTGGGAGTTTGTGCTTTTCTAGGACTTGTTCCAGTTCATCTAAGTTGTCAAGTTTATGTTCTTTTTTCTTTTTCTTTTCTTTTTTTTTTGCCGCCCCTTGGCGTATGGAGCTCCTGGGCCAAGGATTACATCCGAGCCACAGCTGCAGCCGAAGCCACAGCTGCAGCCATGCTGGACCCTTAACCCCCTGGGCCAGACTGGGGATCGAACCTGCACCCCAGTGCTCCAAAGACACCAGGGCAGGAACTCCTTTTCTTTTTTTTGCTTTTCTTTTTTTTTTTTTAAATTTTTTTTTTACGGCCACACCCGCAGCATATGGAGGTTCCCAGGCTAGGGGTCTAATCGGAGCTACAGCTGCCGGCCTACACCGCAGCCACAGCCACAGCCACGCAGGTTCTAAGCTGTATCTGTGACCTACACCACAGCTCACGGCAATACTGGATCCTTAACCCACTGAGAGAGGCCAGGAATCAAACCCGCAACCTTGTGGTTCCCAGTCGGATTCGTTTCCGCTAAGCCATGATGGGACCTCATTATTATTTTTTTTTTCCATTATAGCTGGTTTACAGTTTTCTGTCCATTTTTCAACTGTCCAGCATGGTCACCCGGTTACACATACGTGTATAGATTCGTCATAAGTGATTAGACATAGTTCCTGATGCTGTACAGCAGGATCTCCTTGCTTTTCCAGCCCAGAGGCAACAATCTACAACTGTTAACCCCAGTCTCCCATCCCATCCCATTCCCTCCCCCACCATGTTGGCAACCACAAGTATGTTCTCTAGGGCCGTGATTTTCTTTTCTGTAGAAAGGTTCACTTGTGCAGTCTATTAGGTTCCAGATAGAAGTGATACCATGTGCTATTTATCTTTCTCTTTCTGACTTACTCTGCGTGAGGGTCTCTAATTCCATCCATGTTGCTGCAAATGGCATTATTTATTCTTTTTTATGGCTGAGTAGTATTCCATTGTGTATATACACCACATCTTCCTAAGCCAGTCCTCTGTCGATGGACATTTGGGTTGTCTCCGTCCTTCGTTATTTAATTAAAGCATAGTTGATAGTGTGCCGATTTGTGCTGCTAGCACGGTGACCCCGTCACACGTGTACGTACGTCCCTTTTCTCTTACTGTCTTCCATCACGGTCTGTCCCCAAAGACCGGATGTAGTTCCCTGTGCTGTACAGTAGGACCCCGTTGCTTATCCGGTCTAAATGTCACAGTTTGACCTACTAGCCCCAAACCCCCGTCCGTCCCACTCCCTCCCAGTCTCTTCCTTGGCAACCACAAGTCTGTTCTCCAAGTTTGTTTCTGTTCGGTAGAGGGGTTCCTTTGCAGCATGTATTAGACTCCACACGTAAGTGCTGTCATGCGGTATTTGCCTTTCTCTTTCTTTCTTTTCTTTTTTTGCTTTTTAGGGCCGCACTAGCAGCATGTGGAGGTTCCCAGGCTACAGGTCGAATTGGAGCTATAGCTGCTGGCCTACACCATAGCCACAGCCACGGCAACACCGGATCCCTAACACACTGAGCAAATCTAGGGCTCGAACCCGCAACCTCATGGTTCCCAGTCGGATTCGTTTCCACTGCGCCACAACGGGAACTCCTGCCTTTCTCTTTCTGACTTAATTTCACATATTATAATGATCTCTGGATGCATCCACATAGCTGCAGATGGCGTTATTTTGTTCTTTTGCGTGGCTGAGTAGTATTCCATCGTGTACATGTACCACGTCTTCTTAATGCATTCACGTGTTGATGGACGTTTAGGTTGTGCCCACGTCTTGGCTAATGTGAATAGTGCTGCTGTGAAATAGGGGTGCATGTGTCTTTTTGAATCAGAGTTTTCTATGGATATGTACCCAGCAGGGGGACTGCTAGAGCATGTGGTAGTTCTATATTTAGTTTTCTGAGGAACCTCCATGCTATTTTCCATAGTGGTTGTACCAGTTTACATTCCCACCAAGAGTGTAGGAGGGTTCCCTTTTCTCCACACCCTCTGCAGCGTTTGTTATTTGTTGACTTGTTAATGATGGCCATTCCGATGGGTCTGAGGTGATACGTCATTCTGGTTTTCATTGGCATTTCTCTAATAATTAGTGGGAGTTCCTGTTGTGCCTCAGTGGGTTAAGAACCGGACACAGCGTCCGCGTCCATGAGGGTGTGGATTTGATCCGTGGCCTCGGTGGGTTAAGTGTCGGGTGTGCCAGAAGCTGTGACATAGGTTGCAGATGTGGCTTGGATCTGGTGATGCTGGGGCTGCAGAGAAGACCTGCAGCTGCAGCTGATTGGACCTTAGCCCAGGAATTTCCATATGTCGCATGTGCAGCCCTGAAGAGAAACCAAGAATTAGTGATGCTGAGCCCTTTTCATGTGCTTGCTGGCCATCCGTATGTCATCTTTGGAGAAATATCTATTTAGGTCTACTGTCCATTTTTTGATTGGGTTGTTTGTTTTGTGTTGTTGAGTTGTATGTGTTGTTTGTGTATTTTGAAGCTTGAGCGCTTGCCAGTTGCATCATTTGCAACTAGTTTCTCCCATTTCTAGGTTGTCTTTTTGTGTAGTTTATGGTTCCCTTTGCTGTGTAAAAGTTTGTAAGTTCGATTAGGTTTTTTTTATTTTATTTTTTATTTATTTTATTATTTTATTTTATTTTGTTTATTTTATTTCTTATTGCCTTTTAGGGCTGTGCCTGTGGCATGTGGAAGTTCCCAGGCTAAAGGTCGAATTGGAGCTACAGCTGCGAGGCTACACCACAGCCACTGCAACACCAGATCCGAGCCGCGTGACCCACACTACAGCTCATGGCAACGCCAGGTCCTTAACCCACTGAGCGAGGCCAGGGATCGAACCTGCGTCCTCATGGATGGTAGATTCCTTTCCACTGAGCCATGACGGGAAGTCCTCGATTAGGTTTTTTATTGGTTTATTTTTGCTTTTATTTCTACTGCGTTGGGAGACTGACCTAGGAAACATTTGTACACTTGACGTCAGAGAATGTTTTGTCTGTGGTGATACGTCTTATGTTTAGGCCTTTAAGCCATTTTGAGTTTATTTTTGTGCAGGGTGTGTTCTAATTTCATTGATTTACATGTAGCTCTCCAGTTTGCCCAGCAGCACTTGCTGAAGAGACTTTTTCCTCTTTATATTTTGCCTCCTCTGTCAAAGGTCAATTGACCATAAGTGTCTGGGTTTATTTCTGGGTTTTCTAGTGTGTTCTATTGGTCTGTATGTCTGCTTCTGTACCAGTACCACACTGTCTTGATTACTGTAGCTTTGTAATATTGTCTGAAGTCTGGGGGATTTATGCCTCCTGCTTGTTTTTTTCTACCCCCCCCCCCAGGATTGCTTTAGCAATTCTGGGTCTTTTATGTTTCCGTATAAATTTTTGGATTCTTTTGTTATAGTTTTATGAAAAATGTCTTGGGCAGTTTGATAGGAATTGAATTAAAACAGATTGCTTTGGGTAGTATGGCCATTTTAACAATATTAATTCTTTCAATCCAGGAGTGTGGGATCTCTTTCCGTTTCTTTGACTTCTCTTTAATTTCCTTGATTAGTGTTTCACAGTTCTCAGTGTGTAAGTCTTTCACCTCCTTGGTGAGGCTTATTCCTAGGTATTTAATTTTGGGGGTGTGATTTTATTTATTTGTTTGTCGTTTTAGGGCCACACCCATGGCATATGGAAGTTCCTAGGCTAGGGGTCCAACCGGAACTGTAGCTGCAGGCCTGCACCACATCTACAGTCACACCAGATCTGAGATGTGTCTGTGACCTACACCGCAGCTCACGGCAACACTGGATCCTTAACCCACTGAGGGAGGCCAGGCATTGAACCCATGTCCTCATGGATACTACTTGGGTTCGTTAGAACTGAGCTACAACAGGAACTTCAGGGGTGCAATTTTATTTTGTTTGTTTTGTTTTGTTTTTTAGGGCTGCACCCATGGCATTTGGAAGTTCCAAGCCTAGGGGTTGAATGAAGCTACAGCTGCTGGCCTACACCACAGCCACAGCAACACAGGATCTGAGCCGCATCTGTGACCTACACCACAGCTCACGGCAATGCCAGATCCTTAACCCACTGAGCGAGGCCGGGGAGCAAACCTGCCTCCCACATCCTGGTGGATCCTAGTCGGGTTCCTTAACTGCTGAGCCATGAAGGGAACTCCTGGGGGTGTGATTTTAAAAGGTATTTTTTTAATATTGCTCTGTTTCACTACTGGTATATAGAAATGCAACTGATTTCTTAACGTTAATCGTATATCCTACTACTTTGCTGAATTTGTTGATCAGTCCGAGTAGTTTTTTTGTGGAGTCCTTAGGGTTTTCTGTGTCAAGCGTCATGTCATCTGCATCTAGTGACAGCTTCACCTATTGCCTTCCAGTTTGCATACCTTGTATTTCTTTTGTGTGTCTGACTGCCGTAGCTAGGACTTCCCATACTGTGTTGAATAACAGTGGTGAGAGTGGGCATCCTTGTCTTGCTCCAGATTTTAGCGGAAATGCTTTCAGCTTTTCTCTGTTGAGCATTATATTGGCTGTGGGTTTATTATGAATGGCTTTTAGTATGTTAAGGTAGGTTCCCTTGGAGTTCCTTTGTGGCTCAGTGGTTAACAAACCCAACTAGGATCCCTGAGGACGCAGGTTCAATCCCTGGCCTCACTCAGTGAGTTAAGGATGTGTCGTTGCCATGAGCTGTGGTGTAGGTTGCAAGACGTAACTCAGATCCTGCGTTGCTGTGGCTGTGGCGTAGGCTGGTGGCCTCGGCTCCAGTGCAACCCCTAGCCTGGGAACCTCCATATGCTGCGGGTATGGCCCTAAAATAGCAAAACGAAACAAAACAAAAAGCTGTGTTCCCTCTGTACCCACTTTAGCGAGAGTTTTGATCATAAATGGGTGTTGGACTTTGTCAAGTGCTCTTTCTGCCTCTGTTAAGATGCATGTGGTCTTTGGCTTTTCTCCTGTTATAACGTGCTGCGTGATGTTGATTGATGTGCATATGGTGAGCAGTCCTTGTGAACTTGGGATGAACCCCACGCAGTCACGCGTGATCTTTTTAATGTGCTGGTGGATTCAGTTTGCTCAAATTTGTTTTGAGAATTTTTTCATCTGTGTTCATCAAGATACTGGCCTAGGAGTTCCTGTTGTGGAGCAGTAGAAACGAATCTGACTAGTATCCGTGAGGATGTGGGTTCGATCCCTGGCCTCGCTCAGTGGGTTAAGGATCTGGTGTTTCTGTGGCTGTAATGTCGGCCAGTGGCTACAGCTCTGATTAGATCCCTAGGCTGGGAACCTCCATATGCCCTGGGTGTGGCCTTGAAAAGACAAAAAGACAAAGAAAAAGCTCTTGTTTTTATTGATTTATTTTGTTTTTTTAATTAATTTTTTTTGCCATTACTTAATGAGTTTTATTACAATTATAGGTGTACAAAAATCATCACAACCAAATTTTATAGGATTTCCATCCCAAACACTCATTGCATCCCCCCACCCCCCAGCTTGTCTCATTTGGAAACCATAAGTTTTCCAAAGTCTGTGAGTCAGTGTCTGTTCTGCAGAGAAGTTCATTGTGTCCTTTTTTTAGTTTCCACACATAGTGGTAGCATTAGATGCTGGTGTCTCCTTGTCTGACTGGTTTCAGGTCCATCCACGTTGCTATAAATGTTGTTATTTCGTTCCTTGTAATGGCTGAGTAATATTCCATTGTGTACATGTACCACATCTTCCCTATCCACTCCTCTGTCATGGGCATTTAGGTTGTTTCCATGACCTGGCTATGGCATAGAGTGCTGCAATGAACACTGGAGTACACGTGTCTTTTCGAGTCATGGTTTTCTCTGGATAGATGCCCAGGAGTGGGATTGCTGGATCAAATGGTAATTCTATTTTGAGTTTTCTGAGGAATCTCCATACTGTTTTCCACAGTGCTTGCACCAATTTACATTCCCACCAACAGTGTAATAGGGATCCTTTTTCTCCACACCCTCTCCAGCACGTATCATTTGTAGACTTTTTGATGACGGCCGTTCTGGCCGGTGTAAGGTGGTACCTCATAGTGGTCTTGATTTGCATTTCTCTGATAACGAGTGACGCTGAACATCTTTTCATGTATTTTTTGGCCATCTGTATGTCTTCTTTGGAGAACTGTCTGTTGAGAACTTCTGCCCATTTTTTGATGGGGTTGTTTGTTGTTTTTGGTATTGAGCTGTAGGAGGTGTTTGTAAATTTTGGAGATTGATCCCTTGTCAGTCGATTCATTTGCAAATATTTTCTCCCATTCCGTGGTTGTCTATTTGTTGTGTTTAGGGTTTCCTTTGCTGTGCAGACACTTTGAAGTGTAATTAAGTCCCATTTGTTTATTTTTCTTGTTATTGTCATTACTCTAACAGATGGATCGGAGAAGATGTTGCTGTCATTTATGTTGGAGAATGTTTGACCTATGTTTTCCTTTAAGGGTTTTATAGTACCTGGTCTTATATCTAGGTCTTTAATCCATCTTAAGTTTATTTTTGTTTTTTTATTGTTTTTTCAATCTCTGTTTTATTGATTTCCTCTCTGACCTTTATAATTCTCTTCCTTCTGGTGACTTTAGGTTGTTTGTTCTTCTTTTTGTAATCTTTTAATGTTGTTGGTTTTAGATTTTTCTTCTTTTTTCAGGAAGGCCTGTATTGCTATGAACTTCCCTCTAAGAACTGATCTTCTGGATCCATAGATTTTGTATGGTTGAGTTCGCATTGTCATTTATCTCAAGGTTTTATTTATTTTTATTTATTTATTTTGTGTGTGTGTGTGTGTGTGTGTGTGTTTAGGGCCGCACCTGTGGCATATGGAGGTTCCCAGGCTAGGGGTTGCATGGGATCTGTAGCTGCCAGCCCACAGCACAGCCACAGCAACACCAGGTTAGAGCCACATATGCGACCTACACTGCAGCTCGTGGCAATGCTGGATCCTTAACCCACTGAGCGAGGACGGTCAGATTCATTTCTTTTTTTTTTTTTTTTTTTTTTATTCTTTTTGCCTTATCTGGGGCCGCACTTGCGGCACATGGAGGTTCCCAGGCTAAGGGTCTAACAGGAGCTGTAGCTGCCGGCCTTCGCCACAGCCACAGCAACGCGGGATCAGAGCTGCATCTGCAACCTACACCACAGCTCACGGCAACACCGGATCCTTAACCCACTGAATGAGGCCAGGGATCAAACCCGCAACCTCATGGTTCTTAGTCGGATTCGTTAACCACTGAGCCACGAAGGGAACTCTGGTCAGATTCATTTCTGCTGAGCCACGACGGTCACTCCATATCTCAGAGCATTTTTTGATTTCCTTTTTGATTTCCTCATTGACCAATTTTTTTTTAGTAGCATGTTGTTTAAATCCCCATGTAGTCAGTTTTTTTTGTTTGTTTGTTTCTCTTCCTATTGCTGATTTCTAGTTTCATGCCATTGTGGTCAGAGAAGATGCTTGAAATAATCTCTCTACTCTTAAAACTGACGTTTGTTTTGTGCCCCAGTGTGTGGTCAGTCCTAGAGACTGTTCCCTGTGCACTTGAAAAGAATGTATATTCTGATTTTTTTGAATGTAATGACGTGAGTGGGGCTGTTAAATCTCCTACTATTACTGTATGCCCGTCAGTTTCTCCTTTCATGTATATTATCATTTGTTTTATGTATTTGAGTGCTCCTATGTTAAGTTTCTATATATTGATGAGTGTAATACCCTCTTCTTGAATTGATCCTTTTATCATTAAATAGCATCCCTTATCTTTCTTTATGAACTTTTTTTTTTGGCTTATTTATTTATTTTTTGAGGGCTGCACCCATGGCATCTGGAGGCTCCCAGGCTAAGGGTCTAATCAGTGCTGCAGCCGCCAGCCCATGCCACAGCCACAGCAATGCAGTATCCAAACCACATCTGCAACCCACACCACTGCAAGGCCGGATCCCAACCCTCTGATTGAGGCCAGGCTTCAAACCTGAGTCCCCATGGATACTAGTCAGATTTGTTAGCCACTGAGCCACAAAGGGAACTCCCTATGACTTTGTTTTATTTTTATTTTTTTGCCTTTTGTCATTTTATGGCCGCGGGTTTATGGCCGCACCCGCGGCATGTGGAGGTTCCCAGGCTAGGGGTCTAATCGGAGCTGTGGCCACTGGCCTGCGCCGCAGCCACAGCAACGCAGGATCCGAGCCATGTCTGCAACCTACACCACAGCTCACGGCAACGCCGGATCGTTAACCCACTGAGCAAGGGCAGGGATCGAACCCGCAACCTCATGGTTCCTAGTCGGATTCGTTAACCACTGCGCCAC